>JAQIWH010002500.1:0-24211 GCA_034695005.1 Cryptops parisi | reverse complement strand
TATACATACATACATACAATTACAATTACAATATATACAAAATACAATATTTAAAATCAAATATTTCATTCATATGTTCACAATTTTTTCCGAGATATGAATATTGCGTTAAAATTTGGTATAGCCCGCATATAAAAGTTGTTTTATACTGTTAATGGAAGAAATAACTTTACAAATAAATTGAAAACATCTTTTAAAATTTCTGGACATTTTCAATTTTGTTTTTTGCATTTTTTTTTGGATAGTGACTTAGAAACCATATGAAGAATTTCATTTTTTTTTGTTGTTTCTTCTTAATGTTCAGTTATTTATTAGATAACGTGTACTTCCTAAAATCGCGTAATTTTATTTTCGTATCTTTAAACAAAAAAAGAGTTAGGAAACAAAATTCCATTAGAAAATTGAAAAATTCCACAGAAAACTTTAATAACAACGTTTTAATAACGCTTTTCAAAATGCGGGATGGATGTAACGGTACTGTAAGAAAAAAAAGTACAATAAAGAACATTTTTATGCGCCTTAATTTTTCTTTAAAAAAAGAAAAATCATAAAACGTTAGAGAAAATTACTTCACCAAGTGTGTTACGATCTTTTAAGTAAGTAATAATAAATCTTGATCAAAATAGTTTTGATAACCTGCACAAAATAAAGTTTAATTTATTTCGGTATTACTCGTTTTGTGCTCGTTTTCGATGTTTTTCAAACACCTTATCGACTGTCATTTCGAATTGGTTTGATCCATAAATTCCCATCTATGTTAGAGTGGCTGACTTTAACACGAACCAGTCATAGTAGTAAAATAACTTTGGATGGGTGTGGTAATGTTAGGTAATAGTAGTAGATTAGAAGAAAAGAGCAATGTAGTCTTAACTTTTTTTGGTATAAAAATACTGATGAAAATGTATAACCCCCTTTATGCACCATTCATCATTTTTCACGTTCGATAGCGTTTTCAGCCATAAGGCAACGTATATAAAAAAAAAAATAGGGTGATACATATTTTTCGGTTCTTTCGGTTTTTTCCTCCTTATTTTACAGGCCATACATTCTTTTGCATTTTATTGCAGCTTTTATTTACGGCACAACTTCATAAGCCCGACTTTTGCTATTTTTTTTCCTGTTGTTTCGATTTTTTCTCAATTTTTTTTTTGGAGGGGGGGGGAGAGGTACCGAGACTTTTATGTCACACACCCATCATGCACAAAAGTTTGTCTTCCTTTTTTTATTATTACTCTCATTTCCCATAAATCACATTAACTTAATATCGACGTTATTGATAACTTTCTGCCTGACCTCTCACCTTACCGCACATTCTTTTTATGTTTTTCTTTACCGAGGTTCTTTTGTTTTGTTTTTATATATTTTGCTTCCTTTTGGTTTGGTTTTGTTTCTGAACCGGACAAATCCAATTTCGGGACGACAACGACGCATCTATTGTTTCGTATATCACCCCAAACCACCGTATGGTGGTCATTGGAGCGCAAAGGATTGTGGGGAGGAACTGCTGGCGCTGCTGTTGTGGCAAGATATTCTATGGCAGCCTCGGAGATTCCCATTGTGTTTTAACTCTCGAGGAAGGTTTTAGGGTTAGGTTGCTTGGCCACCAGCCTGGTATGAGTTTTGTGTATGTTTACTGTGCTGCACTGTGTTTGTGTGCACGTGGCGTTATGAAGGTTTATTCTTGTAGAAAAGGCTATAAATTGGCTTCAGAATAGCCGATTTGATGCTTGACTGTTCATCATGTTTTGACAGGGAACCCTGCGCTGCAAGTTTGGGTTATCAGTGGCCGTAAATAAATGGTATTCGATAACAGCTGGCTGCACATTACTATACCTTTTCTGTTGCAATATGCCGCCCTCCATGGAAAACCACTCTTTTTCTTCCCCAACCCATCCTAAACTGGGCTGTTTGGCCTATCATGTGGCCTCTCTTTTCACCGATCAAGGAACCATGACCTCTTCCTCTTCTTTTCGTCCATAACCACAAAGGCTCAAACGTTTGCACTGGGGCCTTCCGATAAGCGAAGGTATACACCAGAGTTACCATCGGTAGCCAATGAGAACTTTGTTTCTCAATTTCCGTTTACTCATCTATAAATTTATTCGTTTTTTGTTGGTTTGTAAAGTAAGTAGGATATGATTAAGTCTTTTGTTTCCCAAATGGGCGTAATCCCATTGCGATACATGGAATTTTTAGGGTTTAATTGATATGGTTAAGATTGGACATCCTAGTTTTTGGGCAAGACGCCAAAATCAGTTCTTGGTATTCATGCAAGAACTGTTTTTAAGAAGATGGTGTTTCACGCTCGTGTTGAGTAAAGGCTTGTTGATTAATGATAGATGATGATGAAAGGGGTGTTTTTGATTGGTGAGAAGAATGAAGGTTTGATAGGGTTACGATTTTTTTCCATTTTCAGTGACTTTAGTATTAGTTAGTGTGAGATGAGTGTCTAATCAAGTTGAAAAATTCTTTGTGCTAACAGCTGCGATTGATGAATGACTTAAACTTTTTTTCGTATGTTTTAACACAGTATTAAAACTTATACTTTTACTTCAATTTGGCAAAGGGGTTAATATTTCTTTTTTCTTGAGTTTCTTTTATGCGATTTTTCACCTAATTTCATTCTAAATCCTTCCAGAAAAATCCTCCCAGATGCGCGATGAATGAGAAAATGTTTTGCTGTTATGCGATTTCATGGTGTACAAGTGATTACGTTTTGTCACTTCATTAGAATTTCCATATATGCGATTTTAGATCTGTGCTCAATATGAATATAAGACGTCTTAGACTCATTTTTACAAAGGATATAGAAATTATGCAATTGAAGGCATGCCCGGAATAACGTTGTATGTTACAAAAATTCAATATTGAGAATATTATGGAAAACCGTGCCTCATATATGGGCCAAGCTAGTGCTGTCAAACTCACACCTACCAAAAACATACATATATTACTTCGGAATAGGGCACCTAATATGTGACAATGTGTTACTGAATACTTTTGCCATTTACTCAAAACTATGAATTGTTACATGCAACGTTATTCCGAACAAGCCTTCAATTGGTGAATTACGAACAAGAGATTTCACAAATGTTGCTGCAATAATGCGCCGTATGAGGGTAATCATACTCTATGAGAAACAGTACCGGTATATGAAAACAGGACTATCTTGCAATTGTAGGCCTAATTCTCAGATACTGTAGTTTAGAGTGACAACCAGCATTTTACTTTGTAAGGTTTTACTCAACTTGAAGACGATTCTCTTGGATCGAAAATGAAAAAAAAAAATTTTATTGTTGGTCGCAATCACAATTGAAAAATCCAAACGAACGAGACAAACAAGAAGTTAATCTCAAAGTCGAAAACTAAACTTCAGTAAGTTATCGCTAAGCCTACCGTCATTTATCAAACTGTCAGAAAGAGAATGACAGCAATATTTTCTCGTTGCTTCGATGAAAGAACAAAAGCCGGAATAAAGCTGTTTTGAAAAAATCTTTTTTTTTTATATATATATTTTTAAATAAAAAATATCTAAAATTCTCTTCTCCGGTTAGCCTTCGAAATGTACAGAAAGATGGAAACGAAAATCGGTAATATATTAAAAGATTTATTCAGTTATAATGCAACCCTTCCAATTATACAAATGAAACGCGTCTGATCATTCACTTCCGGTTTTTTTACCGATTGCGGTTTCCGCTAGAGTCAAGTAGAGGCAACTGAGATTGGTTAAAGTTATGCAACAATGCAACGCGCATGCGCTACCCGAGTCTAATCGATTAGGAAAAACTTCATTTTGTTTAGTGACTCCGCCTAGCGGGTGGGTTGTATATTCATCTCTTTCGTTTGATCAATTTATTATGCATAGTTATATGAAGTAGGCGGCGAAGGCAAACAGTTTTTACGAGCTTTCTTGGAAGCAGTTCCGATTAGGGAGTTTTCGGGATCAAGATTTAAGTGGCATTCCTTCCACCATAGTTTTTGAAACGGAAGAACGAAAAAAAAGAGTATAAAAGTTAAAACGAGTATAAAAAAAAAGGAAGTAGCAAAGCCATCATAAAACACACACAAAAAAATAACAAGTTCAGAAAAACTCAAAGTTGGAAAGGATAGAAAAGGGGATGTAAGGGTGAGTAGTAAATTATCTTAAAAACCCGTTATCTGTCGCTAGTGTTTCAGCATTCATCGATGAAAATGGATTTAAACCATCAGTGAAATTGGCTTTCACCACAGCATTGGCTTTTCCCTAGCTGGAACCAAAGAGAGAACGAGAGAGAGAGGGTTACAAGCTGTGAGCGATTGACATCGTAAATTAAGCTCTCAAGGGCCATCACTTTCTATACCCCTCTTTTCGGCGCACCGATCTCTTTCGGAAGCCGAAATTGAGGGTATGTGATAAATTGAGTCCGATGTTAATTCATGTTGGGGGAGTGGACAGTGACATGACGCGCAAGTCGAAAAGAGTTAGACCGAATTAACCGCGTCACCAGAGATGGGATTTCCGCTCGACACCACCACACTACCAAGTTTTCTGCTGGGCTTAACAGGGATCGCGTGAAATTTTAAAGAGATGACACTTTTCGAGGTCGTGGCCAAAGCTCAACGATGCCAACATCGCGCACGATGGTTTACTGGCTGCTGTGTTTCCTATTTGCAGAACCCACTGTATGAAATCGGAACTATCCAATCCAGTTTGAGAGAGAATTTTCCGATGTTGGAAGATCTCTTTTTTTTTCTTTGGCATTTAGTAATTGCAGAAGCAGTGTTGTCTTTCTTGACAGTGAGTTTCGTCATGAGACCTAAATGTAAACTCAACATGACCTCAATGTTGAGTAAATAACCAATTTGAAAGAGCAAATCTCTGGATCTTTTTTTTTCTTCCATTGCATAACGACGAAAAACAAGGGAAAAAAAGAGACACTTAACAAAACTTTGTCTGTTTTTACGGGAGAGTCATCTAGAAGTTGGCTATTTTGCTATTGTTCCGAAGACAATACAACTTAGTTGTCTTGGCAAGAAGACACGCTCCCAAGCGAAAGACTTTAATGATTACTATCACAATGTTGCCAAATGAGTGTGCAAGGTTGGGACTATCTGCGCTTTCCTTACTATATATATAAGGCAATATAATGTTTTTCTTCGTTTTTTTTCCTCCTTCAGATTTTTCCTCCAACATAAAAGTTGGGTAAAAGAAACATTTTGACGGTGAAAGGTTCACCTCGAGCCAAGAGATGCCAGTGCAGCACTTTGTACCAATGTATTGGCATCAGCATTGTACCTAGTGCCACACAGCGCCTTTAGGAAACGTGTACTGACACAGCGCTTTTGATGCTTCTCAACTCGAAATGAATCACATTCTTTGGCCTTTTGTGAACGAGGTGTCTCTTTAACACTCCCGCCAGATTCGAATATTGCAACAAAAAATGCTAATTTTAACACTACAATAGGTAGCGTAGACTAGGTGACACTACAAAAACGTTGTTCCGTGCAAACTTAGCATATATCGGAAATCGTTTACATTGAAACTTCCAAAATTTCACCGTTCAGTCACACGTGCATTCACCACATCATAGTAAAATTATCTTGCATCACAACCGAGCATTTTGGTGAATTTCTCTAATCACATAGTCAGAGTGGCCCAAAATACCCTTAATCATTTGGGTTCTCCGTAACTGTGAAACAAAATGTAATAAGTGAACCAGCTAAAAGGTGAAAGAAAGAAAGTAAAATTCTTAGTATTCTGCTCTGTCCTAGACTTTTTTCTTCCGGCTGCCTCAAAGATTAAGTGTAAGCCAATAACCTGTCAAATCATAACGGCCATACAGCATGATTTAGCTTAAAATTCTCTTAAAATTCTGAAAAATTAAGATTGACTCCGTGAAAAATGCACATTTTTTCGGACAAAAAGAAAGTGGTCATTCAGCTGATATTATTTTTCACATATGGTATAAACAATTTCCAACAATCTTACTTTCTTTCACCGTTTAGAAAGTTAATTCATTACATTTCGTTGTAAAGTTCAGAAAAAAACAAATAGTTAAGGTTATTTTGCTCTAACCTATATAATCAAATAAAAATGGATTTTCTAAATTTTTAGGAGTAATTCAATCAAAGCAATTCAACCGTACTTTGTGATTATGCAGAATGACAACAAAGTTTCATTGAATCTTAAAGGCACAGAAAACTTTGGCAGAACATTGGCGACTCGAGTGAAAACTTTATTTTAACAGAAATTTTTAAAGTGGTGTAAAGTAAAAACGAAAGTGGCAAAAACAGCTTTAAGGAAAAAAATAATAAAAATTAAAACAAAACAAAAAACACGTCGGGTTCGACTCCCAAGTGACAGAGTAGGAAGTTGGCTGGAGGTCGTGGAATTGTCAACTACACCTGGCTTTGAACGAGAGAACTAACGTAAATTAGCAAATGGAGGGGTAACAGTCTCTCCGGATGTTTCGCCAACGACCACATCATGAAAATTCAACAAGACCTTCGACACTCAAATGAAGTAGGGATGTTGAATTTTCAGAAGCTCACTTGGTCAAGACAAACTCTCCGGACTTGGTTCGTAATGAAGCTTGCGCAAACCCCTCCGAGATAGGAAAAAGTCAACAAACTCGTTTCCCACCTCTTTGGGGAGTACATCCAATACGACTTTTAAACACAAAAAAGTAATCTTAGTTAACTAAGTCAATCCAAGATATCTTTGGATCAAGCAATGGTTTGAAGTCTATAGACAAACTATATATCATATAATATATTTTCTCTCGTGTGTATCTACTTAGAAAATGCTGCAAAGTAAACTGAAAAACGTGGTGTAAAAGGGTTTTAAGCAATATTTTTTGTCACGAATAGCCTAGAAGCATTTTGTTAGGTGCATTTCTATCTTCCTAACGCATAATTTTGAACAAAACAACAATATGTGCAAGCAAAGTAAAAAGTAGCCTATAGACAGCAATTCAGATGTTTAAACGCGTTTTCTTTGAAATTGTAAAACTGCTGTTTGACACCATTTTACACTTGGATCTTCAATTAACTGTAGCATGAAATAAGTGATGGTTTGGAAGTAGACAAAAATAGTCTTCTGTTTGGGAAGTTACCCTTTAGGTAACGCAAACAGCCGAAGTGGTCATTATCCATGATAGGGTATCTCGGTTCGTCACGTGGGAATAGGGTCACAGGTTCCGGAAAAGCAATACCGATAATTAAAATCGTGTTCTGATTCGTTAATAAGTTTTGCTTAGTACTACATGTTTTTCACCGACCGTGATCGAATTGTGTCGCTTTAAGAGAATGATGTATTGCTGTCCACAAGCGTTTTTTGTTTTGTTTTTTCTTTTGATTAATTGGATTTTTTAAATCCAATACGAACCGCTATATATATTCTAATAAGTAAAAGTTTTTATTAGTTAACTTTAGAAAACAGTTTTATTCTATATTTTACATTTAGAGTATTTTACATTTACTTTATTTTACATTCTACAGTCTTTTAGTAAAATGTTTACGTGCTTTAACATACATGGATTTTCCGATTAATGCTAATTCTGCATATACGATTTTGCTATTATGCGTTTAGAGAAAGCATCTTAGGTGTTCAGGTACCTACATAAATGGTGAATTAAAGTGTTTTTTTTATAATTTTCATTGTTATGTCGATATACAGTATACATATTGTTATTCTTGTTTAGTCGAAAGTGTTATTTTGGTCGTTAGCGAAACGCCAAGACTAACTTTAGGTCACCTGTACCTTGATTAAGAATAGATCTATCATCGATGATTGAGTGAGTGGAATGTGACGCCCGTTTTCATCGATCGCATTCTCAAGTAACACTTTTCATCACGTTAATTAACAGTGAGCATCGAAACGAGGTTTTGGGTGTTTCATTCTCCACTGTGACGTCGCTACACGTCTATAAATGATGTCAATAATATATTAAACTTTTTTTGGGGCTGTTTTATTCAAACGTTTATTTACAACCATAGTGACATCAGTTTTCTTAAAATTTTTAGAACCGATTTCAACAAAACTCTTCAAAGCAAGTTATTTGCACTGAATTCGATATGTTTTAGAGCAAATAGCTTGTAATCGTGCGTTTCGCACTGAGAGCAGCACGTTTTCAACAAAACTCTTCAAAACAAGCTATTTGCACTGAATTCGCTATGTTTTGCTCTAAAACAACGAATTCGTATCAGTGAAAATAGCTTGTTTTGAAGAGTTTCATTGACAACATGCTAGTTTCAGTTTTAATCCAAAATCCAACTTTTAATCTAAATAAGTTGTTTTTTTTTTAAAGTTAACTTCAACATGAAATTGTGTTAAGCCCTATCTTTTTCTTAGATAAAAACTGGTGAATATCAACTGGTTTTTATGTCTTATCTGCTGTTCGCCTTTAAAAACCTTTTTCTATGGAATTTTCTAGACTTGGTTTTTTTGTTTTGTTTTATTCTTACTTTTACTTTCACTCAACTCAAAGTGAACAAAGAAGAGTGTGTGTATGGGATAAAAATGAGACTTTGTCTCTCGAGCTGGAGAAAGAATGCGGTGAAGGAATGAACAAGGGAGGAAAATGGAGAAGAAAAGTTGAGTTGAAAATTACATTCAAATGCATGTTCGAAAGTGCTTGCAACAAGGAATTCGAGGAACTTTTCATTTGTTTAATTGGCATTTTTTCTTCTTCATTAATCCGGGCACCGGGAGCGTCTTTTTAACGAGTGAACGCAACGGGGTTTAATTAGTCGTAGGTGGCATTTCATGGTGGTGAAGACGGTGCACGTATTTTTGTTGGTGAAAGAAAAATTAGAACGAAGAAAAGAATTTATTGAAACAAAAATGAAGTTTGAAAAAAAAATGGACGTTACATAGAAACAAAAATAAACGTAAAACAAAATGTTGTTAGGACTGAATAAATATGAAATAGACATATGGTCGTGTTTCATATTTTCCAATAATTTTTTTTTTAAAGTAATTAAATGAGAAATTTATTTTAATAATTCAAATGTAGTTACATAAACATATTTTTCATTTATTTTATAATGTGTAAAGAATTTAATTATTTACCGGTATTTATTTTGAAACACAATTAGTACTGTAAACATAAATGGGCCAAGTCTATGTGTGTGGAGTTATGTGTGTGTAAAGAACCGTAAATAAGGCCCTCAAGACGTTGTACTATTTGCCACTAGATGGAATTGGTTGGTTGGATTCACTTTCCACTGGTTGGTTTAATATAACTTGACTCTGTATGTAGTAAGTCTGTACTCTGTATTACTATTTCAGAACTCTTATCTCATATTTCCGTTCGGGATCTGACACCACGGGGACAGGTTTTCTCGGGGTTCTCCCGTTTCCTCTTACATCATAAAACCCTGTTTTATGTTTATCATCCCCATCTCACCATGATTTTTGTATTTCTAATTTCAATAAAGTCTGAGGGCCAAATGACAAAGCTGCAAAAGCCAGTCGGTGCCCTCGTTAAACCTCAAGTAAGTACCTACCTACCTACCTCCGTGCTACAGCACGGAGTTACAATTTACTATAGTTGTAAGTTACAATTTACAACTATAAACATTTATAGTTACAATTTATTAAAATGATTGTAACTATAAAGTTAAAGTAACATTTATAGTTACATTTTAAAAACACACTTTTGCGTCATTTTATAAACGTAATAATGTATTTTGACACAAATGTTAATGCATGAGCAACATTATACGTTTACTTATATATTTATACAAAACATTCATATTTAAAAAAAAATTCTATAATATATCTTAGTTTCACCAATAATTTCAAACCTTTTTTTTTGTCGATATAAAATACATCAATATCAACACACCGATGCATTAACATTAAATCCCCTACCGAAAATGGCACTTTATATTTATTCTCAATAACTTACAATTTTTTATTTATTTATATACATGTATTCACCTGCTCGATATTTTCAGCCGAATCGTTTTTTTATTTCCATATGATAGTAAAAAAAATTATTATCTTGTTTTTTTTTTACCCCTACTTCACACAAAATTACCATCTCCCTCTCGAAAAGTTTGAAAATGAAGAGGGTGCGTACTGTAAGGGCTTACTGTAGGCAACGTAAACGATGCTCTCGGGTGATGGATGACTTCATGAAATTAAAATGGGAGATAACACCCCCTGCAGGGCTTTTCTCGAACCTTATTTTTTTCCTACCATTTTGTGTGGGTTATTTTTTTTTGTGTGTGTGCTTTCACGACGATATGATGATGGGCAACGCATCAGCGACCAGGATCGCGTCCAAACGTCGTATTTTCTCTCTCTCGCTCTTTCTCTCTCTTTCGTTTCTAAAAATCTTGGCAACGAATGCACAAGTTACTTTTCTTTTTACCCCCATTGCAATCGCTGAATCCCATTTTTCAAGGGAGGGGGTGACAAAAAAGCGAGAGAGAAAGAAAAATGGCCTTCGTTCGGTCCGCTTATTTACATATGACACGTCAGGACCGCAAGATGGTCGGGGGATGAAGCTCAATCTTTTTTCAGTTTTTTTACCCCCCCCCATTTTCATCCTTTATATTTTATCCCTACCCACCCATCGTCTCTGCATTCATCATTTTAAGTTTTCTTCGTGTTATTGTCTTTTTATTATTTTTAAAAAAATTTTTATTGGGGTCGGATGATGGAATGGGGACATTGTCGGAAATGCATCGTTAATAAATCATTGGAATTTTGCGAATATAAAATGCATGGAGGGGTGTGTGTGTGTTTGTTAATGTAGGCGTCGAGTTTATAAAGTAGTGAAATGAAAGTTGGCGATAACGATGGTGAAAGTTTTGATGGATGCAGATAGGAAGATGTAACGTGTTAAAGGAAGAATTGGGAGGATGGCATTTGTGCAAGCGAACCTAGGCGTCGACCACTTTTAAATCGAAAACTCGATGACAAGGCTAATGGACTTGAAATCTAAATCCTTTTACAACCCGATGACAACCTATCTTTTGTTACCGGTAGAAATGCGGTTATAGGTTATGTCCGAATGGATAAAACGAATAGAAGTGTGGTTTTTTAGCATTACATAAGTGTATTGCAGGGAAGCATCAGGGGTTGCTTTTGCTTGATTAATGTAACTAACCAAAGATTAGAATAAAAATGTAGGCCTAATGTTTATAAAACATAAAATTATATGATGTATTATTATTAACAAAATTTAGGTTTAGTAGTGAATATATAGATATAGATATCACAGTTATTTCCATAGTTTGTGGGGCTACTTTTTGTGATGACGTCTTAAACACTTTGTCTTGGACTAAGCTTCGAACAACAATAAAACATTTGACAGAAAACTATATTAACTTTTTTAATTATAACCTGATTAAAAAATCGAGTATGCCTTTGTTTTTTTCTTAATAATCTTTACAAGTACAGAACAATCGATGCTCTTTTATTTTACGAAAAAAGAGGTTAATGGGTAAATATGATCATCATTTGGTTTAATGAAACCCGTAACTCGTAGTACTGTAGTAGTATTTATTGACAGTCTATTTGAGACCATAGAAGTGAATAAATAAGATTGTACACAATTTAAGAAGAAAAAACAAGAAAATTAAATTATAAAATTGAAGGGTTTCAAGTAATACACAAGTAATTATAAGCCACATTTGAAATGATTCAGGAAAGCCAATTTTTGGTAAAAAACTCTATAGAGTACTATACTGAGCAACAAGGTAAATTTCCTATTTTTATTATGTTGTCATTTTTTGGAAAATCTAGAAAGTGGTAAAGTAACTAGCTAGAAACAGTACTGAAAGACAGTTTGATGTAAAAATGTCATTTTTTGGAAAAAAATGTGGCTTATCACTGTATTACCCAGAGCCCTTCCATTACAGTGTAGAAAGAAATCGAAATCAACTAGAATTTAAAAGCAACGAGTTTATTTGGTTTATTGCTTGTAAATCCTATTTCATAATTCGAAAATTGAAGAAATGACACATGTGTAGTAGTTTAGTCCAACGAGAATAACAGAAAATTAGTATTGTCAAAAGTAAATTCTATAACGCGATCAAATAATTGAAAAAACAAAATCTACACTTTGTCGAAGAGACAAGCTACAAACAGCAGGATATAAATATAATGGTTCCCTGATCTCGATTCTAAAATTCAACGATTCACTTTCTGTATAATTTAAACGCACAATCGAAGGAATGGCGCTCAGTTGCCAGTTCGATCCATTCCACCACACCGTA
Source organism: Cryptops parisi (assembly GCA_034695005.1). Classification (NCBI taxonomy): domain Eukaryota; kingdom Metazoa; phylum Arthropoda; class Chilopoda; order Scolopendromorpha; family Cryptopidae; genus Cryptops; species Cryptops parisi. Next base: position 11,998 of record JAQIWH010002500.1, on the reverse strand, counting down.
GCCAACAAGAACCACGCAACAGGGGCTTTGCACAGTAATCTTGAATTTGAACCTTTGCGTCGTAGCGGGCGTCCATAGAGAGATGGATGCGTTGTTTCCGCTCGAGTTACAAAAGGAAGAAAAGGGGTCCTTAATCAACGGTTGTAAGCCTGCGCAAGACCCTGCGAGTCTATAGACGGGGGTTTAATTAATCGAGATGATGACCGAGCGAGAAGAGAGGTAGGGTTTGCCAACGACCCTACATGACCTTTCTATCTCACCTGACCACATACACAGCCCCCCCTCCCCCCTCTCTCAAGCCCTCTCTTAACCATCGGACGTGCTAACAATGTCCTCGTCGTTTTCATCTAACGTTTTTCGTTCAATCGGGCTTTTGACGATGATGAAATTGAGAAGCCAAACGAGAGGATCTTTAGATGGGTGCTCATTTTTCGGTTATGATCTTTCTTGGAAGGAGTTTTTTGATTAAAAATGCTTCCTCGGATATCTGTTGTTAAAATAGCTTGATGCGCGCGTTGTCAACAAAACGATTGGATAAACGACATACGTAGTCCAGTTTAAAATTGTAGTGTACGTTGAACTGAATTGGGACTTTTTCGCGATGTTGATAAAAAATTGATGGAATATATACAATTAAATATATACTGTATATGTACAATTTAAGTACTGTATTAGAATATAAATTATGAAATATTATAATATAACTTAAAAAGTTAACTACCTACATTAGCTCTTATGTAGCTGATATCAAATATGTATACTGTATAGTATATCTAATTTCTCTAAGTCTACATACAGTATTCTAATAGACGTAATACTAAGGATGATTCTCGTTTACAGACAGGATAACGTGTTGCAAAAAACAACACATGATTCAAAATTCGCATATTTCAAAGTTTCCATAAAATGGAGAAACTATAGCGCAAAATCTCATACTCTGTTTTTGAATATATGAGCATATAAGACTATTCCTCTCGTCGCATGATAGCAAAATCGCATACGTGAAACTGGCATCGATTGAGAACTCTATTATTTTGTATCTGTTTACCGTGTTTATGTAGGTAAACAAGGTTTCATTGTTAAATAATTTAAATAGTACACACAATGTAAAAATCAGAGCTCTAGAGTTTCGATGTTGCGTTGAACATTTTATCATGAACTTACATTAATAACAAACTTACATCATACGGAATTAAATGCCGAGTTAACGTCATCTCCAACGTCCACTAGTTTACTTAACGTTAATCCTATGAATAACTATTTGTCGTAGTAACTTTTATCAACGTTTGTAATGTTTGTTTGGTTAACCACTTGTGGTTATTTATAATTAGTGATGTTTACTTTTCTTTTTCCGCCCGTCTTTACTTTTTGATGAAAGATGGAAAGTTAAAAATTAGAGGAACTCCTTCCACGGTTTATGTTGGAGTTTGTCTTTGCTGTTTTCTCTTAACGCGTAAAAAAATCGCGGTTTCCATAGTAACGAGGGGAATGCTTGACTGCATCATTACCGTAGCAACTGGCAACTGTCGTCATTGGGTGAAAAGCGCAGATTGACTGAATGGAGTTTTTCGTAGCCGGAAATGACTCCGAAAAGGGCAAACGTAAACCTCGTCAATTTTTTAGATGAACAGAGAAAATCATAACAAAAAATAGCCATAGCCTAGGAGGATAAATATAATCTTATATGTATAAAAAATAGAAATCGTATTAAAGTATAAGTATCTTATGTAGAAAATCTCAAGTATAGACTTCAAGCATCTTATGATGTGTCTAAAGCATTCGATATAACTTTTTTTTGGACAAAATATGAATTAAGCATCAAAATAGTGATGTTAGCTAAGATTCTAGGTGGGGATTTATAATTTAGGTCTAAAATTTTGACCCAAAATTTGTTGACAATACTGTATTAAATTACCTAAATTAACCTAACAAAAATTTGAGTATACACGATGTTATTTCATACTTTTCTCAGCCTAGCCAAAATTAAGCTTAGCCAAGAATACAATTCTATACTTTGATCAAGGCATTCTATAAAACTAGAAGTATACTGGTGATGTAGCACGGGAGCATGATATAAGGGTTCTGAGTTAGTAATACAAACTTTATATCCATAACTACAAAACTAACATATATGTACTTTTTTTGTTTACAACCAATCAACCAACTCCTTCTAGTGACAGGATGTTACAATTATGACTCGGGTTTCAATTTTAACAACCACCAATAACAGCTGGCTTGAAGATTTTGCAAGATGGGCGCGGCTAAAGCGTACATGAGACATATTTACCCACAAATCTGGGTAATTATTATTATTAATGCTTTGATTACTTTGCCGGTAACATTTTCAATTTATATTCAAAAGGCTGTTTAAACAACTATCGTTCTAAATATTATTAATGCATTTACTAAGGTACTCGTATTTTCAAGCGGTACGTACGTTGTTTACGTATTGTTTGCTTAATATGTTTATCCTATTTTTTTTTTGCTACGAAATGTTGTTCACTATCTTTGTTTTATTACATTTAATTTTTCAAACGGAGGATGTGTTGATTGCTTCGCAGTTATCACCCGAAGACACAATTTCTCTCGAACGTGAATAGTAAACAAATGTGTGGCAATTAACTCTGCTCGTTTGTTTTCTTCCTTTTCGAAGTATCGCTGTTTATTTTTTCTTTTTCAATTTGTATAAATATATTATCTTTTTTGTTCTATACCGTTGCCAAGCCATCCACAAGGAAGTTAATTTCGAACCGAAACCTCTTTCTCCATTTTTCGAGTATTTTTCACCATTCGTTAGAATTTATTTAACTTTAAGTGGATTTTCTCTCTCCATATGATTACAGACATTGAGACGAGCTATGTGTATGTTTGAAATGCGGGACAGTAAAACAAGCCGTCGCCAACGAGCATTTATTTTCATTATCCGAGTAAAGATAATAATGACGGTTGTTTATTTCATTAACCTGTTTACACTCGTGGCCTAATGAGGACCGCGCTAGAGTTTGTAAAGAAAAAAAAATTCGCATCCCCCCCCCTCTCTTCCATTTCACATTTCTACTTCTGGTCGAGATTGCTCTGCGGCTATAAAATGTAACGAAGATTTTGTACCGAAATGCCTCATCCGGTTGAAATTGTGTGTCAGTGGTAGTAGGTATACGTATGTGTGTGAGAGAGACACAGAAAGCAACATTATCTTTTTACGACTGTGAATTATAAGCTGACTAACCATCATCACTTAGAGTCGCGATGGAAAATTACTACACCCGTTGCACCGAGGTTGGACTAACATTTTGTTTCGAAACGAATGGAGACATTTAAGGTTATCTACGAAACTAAAACAGACAATGGTGAAAATTCTAGAAATCTCATTTTAAAGGGAAATCGGTACATTAAAACGTAGATGACTCGCGCAATAAAAAAAAAATGGTTGCGGTTTTACGAGTTGGTTTTAGTTAAACACCAACTTTGTTGACGGGGGATTTCACTTTCTTTCTAATACGAAAAGGATAAACAGCGATTAACTGGATGCAGTAAAGAATGTGTTTAATACTTTTTTGTAAAATAATTATGCTATTATATAAGCGAAAATAGAATTTCTTGAATGGATATAAGGTGAGTTTAAAGTGACGCGAATGCGGATAAAAACTTTTAAAATCCTATGATTGTGAGCGCCATCTTCAGTCGAAATATAAACTAATGTTATTTTGTTAACATTAGTTTAACAAAATAACATTTGTAATGAAAACTCAATATATGAACGTGGCACATCGTCACAGTATACTATGTTATTGATTGTATGTAACAGATATAATTAACATAATAAGTTACAACACAAATACGCATATGGAAATGTCAAACAACGATATGATTGTGATATGGCAGAAAATTACATCGAATTACATGAATTAAATTTCGAAATCAATATTCGATTAGGGCGAAGTCGACTTGATTAAATTATTGACGTGTTTTAGAATTAATTAAATCGCCAATTGAATGCAACTGAAGCAGAAGACAATCGTTTTAATTTGACTTATTCGATTTTGTCATCTAATGATGAGATTTTTCTTATGCTGTTTAAAAAACAAAATTATATTTTTTACTTTTTTCAATGACATTTTTGTTTATTAATGCGTCATGTTTTTTTTTAGGGGGGGGGGAATTTGATCGTTGGTATCGATGTTTCTGTTAAAATCGTAGCAAAATATATTAAAACAAATCATGACGTCAAACTGATTTCATTGGTTGAAAGTTAAAGTGTGAAACCGTTTTAGCAGGAAATTCAAATGTCAGCATTTCAATACAAATGCGTAAGGAAGGATAATACAGGATGTCCCACAAGTCTCCATACATATAAAATGTGATTTCCATAAGACATCATTGAATTATTTTGACGAAGAATTAAACATAGTGACCCAAAAATCTCCATCCATAGGGAAATTCAACATTGTTTTGTAAAAATGTAACTTTATATTGCCTATAAAAGTTAAAGGAAATGCTTAAAACACATATAATTTATAAATTAGCACGATATTTGGAATAACGGTGTAATTGCAAATTTAAATAGCCTGTAACTTGAGGTCTGTCAACTAAAGTTAACAGTTTTTTTTTCAAAACCTTTTCATCTTTCTTCTATAAATGTACAGTTGACAGGAAATTTTTTAAATATAAAATTTGTAGGTGCCAGAAATTTTTGCTTTTTTTCTCAAAAATACATTTTTTTTAGCTACGCCGTTATTCCACCCAACTCCTCATTTTTATTCAACATACTTTTAAAACATGCAAGGTAACCTATTAGTTTCTTGTCATTTCCTATTCGTATCAACAGAGATTTTTTTTCGTCGAGTAACTATCACTTCAACTCGTTAGCTAACTTCTTTCAAGTCTCCAAAAGAAGAAAAGAAAATCTTAAAACATAAATGGCGTGAGTGAGACCGTATGTGTGTCGGAGGTGTCCATTCGTGTACAACTCTCAATCTCGTCTCTCCAATTTGCTACTACATTGGCCTGATGCCCAGAGTAAACAGAAAAGGGGAAGAAAGGATTGGGGGAAGAATGGAGGAGGTGGAGGTAAAAAAAAGTTTCAGGTTGGGTGGTGCCTATCTCCTCCTGTCTAATTTTCTCGCCTGTTTTTCTTGCGGCCTTTAAGAAGGCGACCACACCATTGCAAGAAGCTCGAGTAAACATTCAGTGCTGGTAACCTATAATTAAGAGAAAAGTCTTGTACGAAGAAGGAAAAAATAAGAAGAAAAACCCAAAGAAAGAAGTATGGTGTGTGTGTGTGTGTCAGCAAGCAAGCGTGTCGTTGCCACCGCCATTTAATTATCGGGTAGAACTGCACAGTAATTAACATACAAGCAGAAATTCACCTCGTCTTGCTTTTTGAAGGCCCTTTTAGTGTCAAGAGGACACTGCTTTGGCAAACGGGTTGTCATTAGCCCAACGACGAGTCAGTGTTTACTCGAATGAAGAGAGAGAGAGGGGGTACCCTCTATCCCAAAGTCACTAAATGCTCAACCTTATGTACCCATTCTGAAGTGAATTATCTATTTTTTTTTGCATTTATAAACTACATTTATACTACACTCCGTCAAGAAGATGAATATGCGAATTACTTGAATTTGTACGTGTACAGTAAACAGCATGCTCAATTATACTTAGTGTCTATACTGCATTCATTATATATGTACAAGTATATAATTATGAAGATGTATACATGTATTTGTAACTATACAGTACGTATTTTTATATAGTTGTACCTGTTTGTGCATATATGTACATGTTTTATGCATAAGTGCAGATATTTTTTGTATACAGTATATTAGCTCTATATTTCTTTAAAGGTGCAGTACAGGTATATTCGTATTTTATATATGGCAACATGCTTACAAATATACAAGTAATCTAGATTTGTCAGAGTTCCGTATATGCGATTTTGCAATTATTTGACGAGTGAAATCCTTCCAGATGCTAGATAAAATTGGGTAAAATTCGCTATTATACGATTCCATGTGGTGGTCACGCGTGACAACATTTTTACAATGCTGCTTTTCTTTCATAATAGGCCTACTTATATCACGTATGGTGCAAATTCTGATCCCAATGATGGTATTGTTCACAGGTAGAACTTTGAAATGAGCGATTTTCCAATTATGCAAGGTCTTTAGCAAAACATAGCTTTCCCATAAATTGAGAAATATATACATACACATAATATATACACGTTTGTGCAATATTTTGTGCATACACGAAAAGTTTGTGCAATCTGTGAAACCAAGAAACACGTTGTGTTCTGTTGGGAAGCTTGTAAAAGCTGTAGCGATGCTGAGTGTTATGCTAAAAAGCATGACAAATTGAATTGCCTATAGTACTATGTGATATAGTAGCAGTGTTATAAAAAACTCAAAATGACAAAATCAATGTTTCTTTTATAATGCTTCTCAAAGTTATTGATATGGACTACGCTAAACTACACTGTATATTACCGACAATGTATAGAACCCAGACATTCTATAGAATACCTAACCTTTTTGAAAAAGTATGAATAACATCTTATGTTCAACTATTTAGATTAAGCTTAATTTAGGTTAGGTAAATATCTTCTTTAAGAAAAAGATGGATCTAAATTTAGGCGTAAATTTAAACTTAGCCTAAATTATTTCTTAACAATTCCAATGTTAATTGGAATAGGACCGTTTGGACTTTTGAACTTATTGTCTGCAATAAAAAAACAAACAACAAAACAATTTCCTACATTGGCTAAACTAAAAGTACACATTCTAACAAATGCCTCAGTATTCTATAAAATGCCTGGAATTTATACATTACCGGTATCATACAGAATGATACACGTGTATCTTTGATAAACCATTTTTTTTTTCAATTTTTCTCAATAAACATAACAACATAACCATAGTAAACAGGTGGCTATTCAATGCTACCTTAACATTGTTACATTTTTCACGTTTCCAATGACAATCGGTGTTGCGTACCAGTTACTTTTTAATTAGATAAAATATTTGCTCCCTTTGCAAATATTTTCATAAGCTAATTTCAAGTTTATGAAATTTACATGATTCGGCACGCTCTTCACACGCGCTAAGTAGCCTTTTCCGTTGAAACGAAAATAAAAGTTGTTGTTGCCTCGCAGTTAATTAGAGAAGCTTATTCACACTTGAAAATTATGGAGTAGTAATCTTTTCCAACCGGATAGGTCATCGAAACGTGTGCCTATTAAAATATTTAAAAACCCGTTCGCTTCGGAATCATGATCAAGCCTTTTCAACATCAAACAGATTCGATGACAAACTTTCTGATGATGTTGCCTTGCACTCTTCTCGTTCACTCTTTCTCTCTCTCTCTCTTTCTCATTCTTGCCGCTGGCTGATTACGAAACGTTATTGACTTCGCCAAAGCATGTTTATCTTATTCACAGAGCAGTGTTTACATTAGACCTTGCGAACGGTAACTTGTCAGTTGGTAGAAAGAATGAACTGCAAAGATAGAAGAAACCATGTTGAGACATTCTTTTTCCCTTTTTCGCCCCTTCCAACATCTTTAACATGCCCTCTAGTGATCGATAATAGAAGTAAACTCAGTTACAAGTTTAAAAAGTTCCTGATGATGATGCCAACGATGCATGACATGTACATAATAAAAGAAGCAGGATGGGAAAAGGGGGAAAAAAGGTGGAAGAAGAAGAAGACCTTATGGCAAAATGAGTTTATGATGGTGATCAGGAATTTGCAAACCAGGGGGTGAGGGGATTTTTCGTATGTAATGCGAAGGTGGGTGAAATGCGAGGCATTTTCTTTGACGTTCATGCTTGATACATAATGTAATTAGGATGACAAAATTCGATATAGCGTGGATAACGCACTACTTTACGAAGGGGGAGGAAATGCCAAAAGTGCTTGGAAGGAAGGCAAAAAGAAAATGTACACTATCTTCAAGGAACTTTTGTGAAAGACGGTTTCAGAGGGAAAAGTTTTTGCATACCAACAAGTTACCAAAAATTTTTGATGAAATTTTTTCTTCATTTCTTTTTTTTTCTATCCCCTTCCTCCATCATTTTTACTTTTTCAGGGGGTTCAGGGAATAAAAAATTCTAAACTAATACTTTTTTTTTTTCATAAAAGAATTTTTTCTCGTTTTTCCCGGAATATCCATTTCTGTACTTCTTCTTTGCCGAAAAACACCGCTTGAGGCGCTAGTGGCTAACGATAGTGGTTCCCGTGTAAGTTAGTTAAAACAGACATATTGTTTGTATGATTAATGATGAATTACTAAGTGTTGCATTTTGTATTTAACCTATGACTGGTATAAACAACCCACTGGTTTGGAATAGTTAAAACAATTATGAGAAACAAAAGTCAAAGGAACAAAAATGAAAAACAAGAAAAACCCAAAAAAGACGTCAAAAAATATACGGCAAAAAGTATAACAAAGGGTACTTTCTTGTTATAGCCAGGCCCAGTCTGATGTTGCTATTTGCTTGTACTTAATTATGGGTTTATATTGCAGGTTAGATTGGGAAAACAAAACAGTATCATACGTTTAATACGTTTCTTTGTTTTTCCTAACCTAACCTGCAATATAAACCCATAATTAAGTACAAGCAAATAGCAACATCAGACTGGGCCTGGCTGTAACAGTAAAGTACCAAACAAAGAAATCTAAAATAAATAAAAATAAAAGTCTAAATTGTGTTTTGATATCTTTTTTTTTCATATTCTTGTTTTTGACTTTGTTTCCTACAATCGTTAAAAACCACAAGCAACTAGCACCACAAGCGGTGTCTCTCCGCAAACAAACCTCTATTTCTGCTACATAATATTTAACAGTATTTCATTTCTCAGAACTAGAATAAATTATTTACTTTTTACTTTACCCTCCCAATAGAAGTAATTTATTTTGTGTGTGTTAAATGGAAACGCTCCAAAACGGCCAATAAGAAGCTTCATTACAAATCGAAACTTAACTGCCAAATTCTCTTTATTTTTCTGTAACATTTTTCAGTTTCTTCTGCTTTATTACTCGACTCGTACTTATCAGTTGCTTCACTAGTTTTCTTTTCTGTATTATTCTTATTTTTATTCGTTTTAATATCTAAGTCATTACATCCCCAACCTTGGAATATTGCCAAACATGTTATGAGCCAAAAGATTCTTTTCGTATCTTTTATCTTATTTCATATATATTTTTTCGGTGAATTCGCTAAATATGTGGGGGTTTTTCGTAGATCTCCATTGAAGTTCCAGAGACCTATTATTTTTCTTACACTTTACAGAAAATTTAATGAAGATTGTCCCAGTTTCTTTTTTCTTAAGGATTTATATTTTGATGAAGCTGGTGTTCATAAACAACCCTTACCAAATAGAAACACGTGTTTGGAACATTAATGGCCCGAGCAGTGCTTCTTGAGATATCGATTTTTGTCAACCATTTGTTTTCTTCAAGCTGCATTGTATCTTAAGTATTTGCTACAAGTCTTGGCAGATAAATTGCTTGATTTCTTTTATTTTTATTCCATTTTTATGTTTTGTTTTTTCTTCTGTATATGGCCTTGGGTATTCCATCAGTTAATACACGAGTTTACCGGAAAAAAACGAAGACATAAATCTTATTTTGTACATACAGCTATATAATTCCTTTTTGTTTTTAAGATCTCAATCGTTAGTCTATTGCAGTTTATATTGTTTGTTTCCTTTGGTTGAGATGAATTTTCTTGGAAAATGATTCCAATAAAATTGGGAATTTCGAGGAAAAATCAACTGAGTCATGTTGGAAAATGACGTCATTTGTTTTGTTTGGTTTTTTGTTAGAATTTTGGTTTTTCTTTGTTTTGTTACTGAGCCACTATTAAGATCGTGAAATTGCTTCCCCTTCTTTTAAAAAACATCGAAACTTTCCTTTTTACGAACGTTTCAAGAATTAGTGTTTCGAAACGTATATAACTGAAGATGGCGCCACACGCGTAGGATTTTGATGGGTTTTATCCGCATCGTTCAACAATTACCCGCATTCAACAAACAAAACAAAAATGTTTGTATAGAAAGTCCTAGATTTATGTCAATTCCGTCATGTAATTTCATAATTATGCGACAAAAAAAAAATCGTCCCAGATGCTCGTTATATGCGAAAAAATTTTATTATTGCACTATTCAGTGCAATGGTGCACAAGTCATTGAACACTCTTCTTACAATGTGTACACCACGTGTGGCACAAATGCTGGCCCTCACGCTGATATTAATCGCTGAAGTGTATTTTATGAAAAGTTAAATATGCATGGATATGCGATATAGATTTAAGCTTATAGGAAATTATTTGCAGAACATAATCTTCGAATAAATCGAGGATAAACTACATTTCTACCAAAACACAAACAATTTTTTGTAGGGTTAAACCAAAATACCCGTGGTATATAATGGTAAACAAAATGATATATCAAACGTTGGTGTCAAGATTGAAACTACAGTATAATGTAGGTAGAGTGCTCTAATACTATCTAAGTCCTATGTATTGCAATGGTGTAATCCACCAATCACGACCTCGTATTAAGAAGGTATCACCACGATAACACCCTTTGGCCGTAGGAGGAATATCTTGAAAAACTTCCCCCTTTTTATCAGATTAAGAGAGGAAAACAGTATGGGCGAAGGGGAGAGGGATAAGAAAAAATAAACTTGGGGAGGACATAATCCGTTTGTTGTTTTCGCATTGTCATCGTAGCAAGCGAACCTTAGAACCTTACCTACGAGAAAGTGAGGTGAGTGTTTTGTGTGTCTGTCTTGGTGTGCAGAGACAACTAAAGAGAAGTGTTTACTCTCACCCCATTTGGAAGAGAAGTGAATTACACGTGTAAAGAAATCCTTGGTAATTGGCTGAAACGCTTTTCCCTCTTCTTCCTCCTTCCTTGTGTTTTTTTCTCCTTCCTCTCATTCTTTCTTTCAGTTTCCTTTTCTTCTTCCTCTTCCTTCCTGGCATTTTCGGGTCATTTAGCGGGATCCCCAACCAAAATAATGATCGATGGTCGCAACCAGTTCAAACAAAAGGACCATCTCGATCCCTTATCTAATCTGTTGGGTAATTAATCACCAACTGAAGCCACCCAAAGCACAAAACCCTTACCGACGATTATTAAGAAAAAATAAATGATGAAGAGACATTACAAGTGCAAAGTTGGTTTTTTTTTAAATGATCTGCATATTTATATATTTTTTGTTTAAAATTGTCGTTTAACCCTTTCCTTTTCTCATTACTCTCGTTTGAGGAAGGGATGAGTATTATAACATTGTTCAGCAGTTTTCTTTTATCTCGTGTAGTTTCAAAAATACGATAATGCCACCACAAAAATTGGTATGTTTTTGGGGGAGAGAAGTTAAAAGTTACTTTATCGTTGCAATTTTGCATGGCCAAAGACAGTGTACATGGAGTTGTAAAAACATGTCAAGGTATCGATCGAAATGGTCTCTAATAAGGGTGATCCTTGACAATACATGGAAGTTGTCTCGTAGCCTAGATATGAACAAAGGAAGAAGGAAAAAAAGCAAATCCTCTCAAAGTCGATGTTAGTGGCAATGGCCAGGAGTTCCTTATTGGTATTCTAGATGGACGTATAGACAGGTTCGTGCTTAGTTTTCGAACGTAGGGATCGAGTTTCGTCCAATCAATTTCGAAGAAACTTCCACTCCACAATCGAGGGAAAAAAACTGTTATCTAAAACACAATCTGACCAACAGCATTTCGCTCCATTTGCGTCAAGAAAACAACAACAACAATAATAATACAAAAACATAATATAAACCATTCTCAAGATTCTCTTGTTTTTTTGAAATTCAAATGTGTTTTTCATGTAATATACACGAACCAATTTTTTAAAACAAAAACGCATTTGTATGTGTCACTTAAAAAAACGGAAGAAATTCTAAACCGCTTTAGTGCACCTTTGTTTTACTCGTTAGTTGACTGTTATACGGTATGAGCATATATATATACATA
>JAQIWH010002499.1:0-24223 GCA_034695005.1 Cryptops parisi | reverse complement strand
TACTAGTAAATAACCCGTCAAAAATGACGGGAAAGTTATTTATTCATTTAGCTCATATTGCTGCGCAATATTTGTTAGTTATTATTTGCACTATTCTTTACAGTTAGTTTTTTTTATATTTCGTTTCGTTTCAGTTGTTTTCATGGAAACATAACTGGTAAGGAAAAGGAGGAGAAAAATTTTGCATTTTATAATAATTAGATTTGTTTTGTTTTGGGTTTTTTGCAGTTTATCATTGGAGTCTGTTTATTTAAACTATTTCTTTCTGTTGCAAGTACTTTGGGAGGTCATGCAAGCATTATTGGCTTTTTCATCTCTATATCTATAAAGATAAATAATAACGGAGTTTTGTTAGATTTTTTCTGGAATAAAATTTTCAAAAACAAAAAAAATTATGAAGGGCTTCGGGCAATATAATGATAAGCCGCATTTGGTACACATATCAATAAACTCATATTTCGATTGAATAAAAATGTTTTCTTAGCTAAATGTCTCAAGAACATCCTCAACTACAATGAAAAAAAATTCTTTATTAAAATTAAGATTCTCCCTATTATCCAATATGCTATACTTATTTGGGGAGATGCCCCCAAATATCGTATTAGTGACTTCAAATTCAAATGATTACTTTAGACTTCAAATTGCTCTAAACCGCATCATTTGATCTCTTTTCATCTTAACTTCTTATTCTTCTTTAACCAATTTTCTTATTTCTCGGAATATTCTTACAATTACCAAGATGATTAAATTCTATCGACTCTTTGAATTCCACAAGGCCTTTAAAAATACTTATCATTCCCTCTATTTCTTAAAACAATATTTAAACAACACAACCCACATCGCCAAACCCAACAATATAAAATCATTATCCATTCAAACTTTCCTCACTACTACTTCAAACATTATCCTTACAATACTATCAGTATTTGAAATCAACTTTTTTTCCCTTTACAAAAATTGGGAATTATATGTCTTAACTTGAATTGTTCATTGATTTGTTCTCATTTCAAATAAAAACTTTTCAATCATGTTCTCCATACTTAATTCTTTCAAAAAAAAAGTAATATAATTTACAACATTGTCAACGACTATTATTATTCTCTTAACTTTTTTCATATGAGATTTCCACCTTATACAGTATATACAATTTTGTAATTAATTTTGCGGTATTTTTTTGTTATTTAAGTTTATTAGCTGTTTTCTTGTAACTGAATCTATTGTTTTACTTGTAGTAATTTTGTACCCTGTGTCCCTATGGGACGAAATATCCAAAATAAAATAAAAAAAATAAATTGTTTAGGAGTAGTTTTTCTGGTGAGAAATTTTATAGAGTATCATACTAAGCACAGCAAGGTGAGATTCTTTACATTATGATGCTTTTTATTTATGGAAAGTCTAGAGCGTGGTCAAGTAACAAGATAAAAACAGTACTGAGCAATAGTTTAATGTAAAAACATCATTTTTGGAAAAAGTGTGTTGTCATTATATTGCCCGGAGCATAAGCTTTTAAAAATTAATTTAGAGCACACTTTTTATGACAATAAATTTAAGACGCACAATCTTAAAAAAACAAGCATTCTTTTCAGTGAACCAGTTTCGTGAACTAACTCTTCATTCTTAAAGTTTGCGTCAAACAAGTTCTATTACCCAGACTTGAAGTAAACTCATAACAACCAACTCAAGACGTGCCAACAAAACGTATGTTTGATTAAATCATGTGGAAAATTGTTTTCCCCCTCAAAAGTGTTCTTCGCGTACCCTCATCTCCAACAAACCTATTACCACTTGTATCCAATCTTTTTTATGTCGATTATCCTCAATAACACGCCCAATACCCAATAAAGACAAGGAGAAAAAAAGAAAAAAATTATTTAGCTGTCAATCAACTAGGTTTAATCCATCGACAACATCCCAGACCATTATTGGCAACCCTGCTATAGAACGATAATAATAAAAAAAAATCATTTTCCCCCAATTCTTACAAAGGAAAAAATAATCAAAGGGGAGAGAAAAAAAGACAAAAACTAGAAAAAACAAAAAAACCACTGTGGAACTACTCGTACTATTCCCATAATCAAACCAATATTTGTCGTTGTGCGGACAAAAAATCTTTGTGTATGTATGTATGTATGTACAATATGTATATATGTAAGTGTATATAAAAGAGGACGTAGACGCAAAACTGATTTGCAAAAGGCGCTTTCTTGGTCTCGGTGAGTATTCGAGCACCAAAAGAGTTGACTGGCTGTCACCATGCAAATCACCCGTGTTTGCGACACAGGAAATGGAAAGGAAGTCAAACAACGAGTAGCGATTTTCTTTCTCGGGAGAAAAGATGAAGAGAAGGAGAGAAAGGAAGAGAGAGAAAAGAGGTGGGGAAAGAGTAAAAGAGGAGGGGGGGTACAAAGAAATTTCCAATTGACAGGATTCTGGACGTCAAACACCCTTTCCCTCATCATTCCACATAATCGGCAGTCGATTTCCTTCAGGGGTTCTAACACACCCCCCATCTCTCTTTGCACCTACCTTCAACCTCACTTTTGTATTGTGCCTCCCACGTCCTCATTAAGCGACGTTGTTTGGGACTAATAATTGACACAACCCCTTTCTCCTTTTATTTCCTGAAAAAGACCCCAAGCACAAACTTGATGGTCTTTTGTCAAGATACCAGAAAGGAAGCGCCGTTTATAGATTGCAATTGAAATTGTAAAACTTTTGGTAATAATCCGCTACTTATCTACTTTTGTAAAACGAATTTCGCAAAAAAATAGATACTGTATATTTATTGTTTTATTATATAAACAAAAAATAAAGTGACCTCGTTTACAAAGAAAAGTTATCCATTTTAATGAATATGTGCTATTTATTCCCTGTGGTTTTATAATTCAATCGTGCAGTAACGTTCCGCCTACTAAATAAGTAATTTTTTTTTGTATATTCGTACGCTTACTAAATATTCTTTCTCATGCATCATTTGAAAGTTTAAATTTAAACACGTGCACAAAAAAAGTCAACTTCTTCATCGTTATAAAGTAAACTTCCACTGTATAATCGCTTCATTTCCATTTATTTGCATAAGATAAATATTTTATGATTCACGGTACACGAGCAGAAAAAAAGTTGCATGAATTAAAGATAAAATTTAATAAGGATTTTTCTGTACACAACTTTTGAATTACATCCACATTTTTTTATTTGTTTCATGCTGAATTAAAATGCTATTATACATTGATATCACGAAATCGATCCGAATTTAAAGCTCTTAAAAATATGCAAGTATTAAAATAACTTTCTAACTCATTTAAAATAATTTTGTCGTCTATACCACGAAAGATACCTTACATTAATATCATAGGTTTATAAAAAATTAATAAGTTCATAATAAAAAATTGTATTTCATGTCAAAACCACAAGTGGGTTCCTAAATAAGTTACTATAAGACTATATAAATACGCAAATATAGAAAAAAGTTATATGAGAAAAACAAAATTTTTAATTTATGTTTGATCGATATTTGAAAGGTGATAAAAAGCAGTTTCTAACTATTCATTACAAAAAATTTATAAGACATCAAAAAAAAAATAACTTAAGTTTTACCGGAATCATCAGAAGGGCTGATAAATAATTTAAAACATCGATTGTGCTCAACAGCATTTTCAAAGCAACGTAAAAAAAACAACAAAATCTCGTGTTTGTTTATTCATGTTGTGGGAGATAAAGTGTATGATAATCGCACTCTATCAGCAGTCTGGCGAATCCTCTTACGAACCAAGGTAGCAATTACTGTCTAAAATAAAACATTCATATTTAACGAGTCACGAAGTTCCAACTTCAACTTGCACTGCTACGTCAATCTGACAAAGCTCATAGTATACAACAAAATGTCAACTTACACTCGTAAATATTCATTCGCCTTCATACAGGAAACTTAAATTCCATAAACAAGCTACGGGTTTGTGAGTTTTGCATGTAAATGAGAAGAAAAAATAATGATCGATTCTCGATTCCCGTGGAAAATTAAAATAAAATGTTTTTGCTATATACGTGCTAGTAATCCGTTGAGAAGAAAAACCAATTGCAGTAAAGCAATGAAAAGCGGAGGAGGAGAAAAAACACTCCAAGAAACGCCTTTTATCTTTCGTTTTCTTTCAACCCAAACGAAACGTTTGTCGATTCCCTATCTGGCGCAAATGCGACGATTTTCCACCCATTAGAGACCCATTTCGTCCATTTTCTGGCGATGTTACAAGCGGAGAAAATCTTCTGTTATCAGCTTCATTCTAATTTCAATTGTCTATTTCTTTCCATAGTTAAAATAAAAAAGCAACTGGTATTTTCGTCGGCATAATTACTCGACGCATTAAACCGTAGAGAAGAGAAATAAAAAGGAAGAAGAAAAAAAAAACAGTCAGCTCTTAAATAGAATTCTCAAAGAGACAAACTAGTAAACAGAAGAAAAGGTTGAGTGATCCTGACCAAAACAAATGTTCGGGTTTTCATCCGATTAATCGACCTACTCCTCCTCTGGTTCCATCTCTTTTTAACGTCTTCCCGAAAAAGCTTATTTTCCTGCCAATTGTGTTTGTTTGCTAACCACAATGGCATTACCACATGCACACAAAAAAGATAGGCTTCTTATTATTCAGTTAATTTACTGAACATTGTAAATGTATACAGTATATACAAATGTTTAAGTAAAAAATATAATTTCTTGAATAATTAATGTAACACTCTAAAATAATAAATAATAAATAATAATAAATTTAAAATATAATGTAAATGAACAATAACAATTTTTTTAAAAAAAAATTGCGATTTTGATAAACTCTTTACAACCTAGTAATAACTAAAACAAACACGTCGAAATAAATTTTTTGGCTGAAATATGTTTAAAAATGTGTTTATTTGAATGGATTGGTTACGTACTCTAAACAATGAATGGCTGCTCACGTAATGAGGTAGTGCACTATAATTAGGTACTAACTATGCAAAAATTATTGTGTACAACAATGTGTGGTTACTTGAAAAGGTTTAAAATATAGGTATTTCGTCAACAAACACTTTTTAAAAAAAAAGAACTTTTCGTGTGACAAAATTATAGAATTGACTGGACAGGTCCGTCTAAATTTAATACAACAAAATTTTTTACTACCCCAGTCTATGTTTAAAATGTCTGCTCTCTAGGTCATCGGGAACCTGCCAAAAAAAAAAGGCCCAAAGTTGTTGAATCATTTCAACCTCAGGAGTAAGTTAAATAAAAGAGGCTTTCAAAAAAAGCTTTTCTGAACGTTTGAAAGTTTTATAGATTAACGACGATCTTGAACATTTTATGAACTTAATGATAGTTAGTGAATAAAAAGTCCATAAATAAATTATAACCCATATAGAGATCTATAGAGTAAATGCAGAATTGAAAAATCAGTTTCAAAAAAATAGAAGAGTCTTGATTCGTAGTTCATTTCGGTTCAACACCGTCATCATCATCATGATCATCATTGCTCGATGTCAAAAAAAAAAAAACCTTTTCAACATCGGAGAACGAGCAAACGACGTTCCATCGCGAGATACGATCAGGGATATACGGCAACAGAGGGAAAAAATCTCAGATACTTCATCGACATTGAATAGAAGCAAGACGAAAATGAGGTTGAGAAGTGTCTCTCTAGCCCATTTGGCAACCATGGTTCTAATTTAATGAAAAGTAGTCTGTGAAATTTCTATGATCCCATTTTCAGTCGCGTAGAATGAATCCAATTATGAACCAACTACCTTACAGAACTTTCAACTCTCACAGCAAAAGCGGACGAGATGAGGAAGTAATGACAGAAAATTTGTTCCAGTAAAAACGAAAAAAAATAAAGCTACACACATTACACACAAAAGCGTTTTCCTCGTTAATCGATCGAAATCGACATTTTTTTTTTCGAGAAAGAGAAATTTTCATTTCCACGTTTATCCGTCCCACGAGTTATGATTTCAAAGTCATGACTTCATGTTACCATTAGGCGCATATTTTGTCTACTTGTATATTAAAAATAAACATGAAACTATACAGGGTGTTCCTAAAAGGCCCAGTCACCTTTTAATTTCAGATGCTACGCATCAAAACAAAGCGAAAGTTCATATACAGTAAACATGGGTCAACAAATGCATACTCATTTGCATACTTAGAGCGATTATGATACAACTCGATTAAAACACCGTCAATAGTGACGGATAAAATAGGATATGTAAAGAAAATTTTTTAAATCGTTGATTGAGTAGCTCTTAATAAATCACATTTTTCATGAATGTTCGAAAAATATATCAACATAACTGAAATATGACAAACTATTGAGTTTTTAATAAACTATTGTTTGCGTAAACGCCGATTTATTTTTCAGATGATTTTATTTTAAATTATTTTATTTGCATATAACGCTTTTTTGTAAAAAAAAAATCGTTGCTGTCCGATTGGGTTTCTCTGCAATACTTAAATGCACGGCGTGGAAACAACTATCGGGGGCGCTTTTTTGTCACTCATAATGCGTTGCTTGGTTCACTTATAAATTTTTATTTAACCGCTATTTCTAGTTATAAATACAGTAATTAAAAGCATTTTACTGTGTCAAGTTTTAGACAAACTTACATTTTTAAACTAATTGATATTCACGTTATGGTGAACCGCGTAATTCATGTCAGTATGGTAATGGACACAACTATAGTACGGAGGTATACAGTGAGTTATTCTTCAGGGTTACGTGGTATAGTAATGTTATTAAAAATTTAATTTTTGAAAAGATTGATTTTTGAAATAACAACCTGAAACGTGCCATCTTAAACAACCAATGTTGCTATGGCAATATGTTATTTACTGGTTCTTACACCAACTCAGAAAACTTGAGTTTTAACTTCAATGTAGCATTTTATGAATAGAATAGATAGCCCCATGCACTTACGTCATTTCACTGTTATCTCAGAAGGAACTCATTTTTGGATCTATGTTTATATGGACCTTTTGTTTTCTTTATAACAACACACTGTATAACGGGCATCAGAAAACCTTTTTCTTGTTGCATAATTGCAAAATCGCATATTGAAAACTCACATTAATCAGATTTCTTGTATTTTTTGTATTCCATTCTAATTTATAAGCTTTAGAAGATAGTTAATATTTTGTTTATTTTGCTTTTTATAACACAATACGGTACATGTTTTATAGCATTTTATTATAGTATGCAGTACTGTACTTTAAATATTTCTAGATAATGTAATTTATGAAATTTTTGTAACAGAATATACCCTGTACTCTACAACTTTGAACTAACAATTTCGCTTTGTGGATGAAAGCACTGTCACTGTTTTGTGTATAAATAGATTGATTGATTGATTGATTAATTTGATTTTTTGTTTTGTTTTTATAGGTAAGTCCTTTCAAATAGTTGTTCCAGTGCGTCAGTACGTGTCTACGTTCAGTAAGTGACCGAAGTCAAGTATTTTTTTTGCAATTTATTTTCCTGACATTTTGTATTAAAAGACCATAAAAAAATTTAATTTTAACGTTGAATTGTAATTTTTTGGATGATTTAGTTTTATTCGACGTTGGTTCAAAAAAATTAGTAAGACACTCGTTAAAAAAATCTATATTCTTTTCACTGGTCATCAATCAATCATTGTTTTTAGCTTTTGTTTGTTCAAGTTTTGGCAGTTGTGTAAACGTTTAGTTTGTGCAAACAAACTTGTCTATTTTGGGTGGCGAAGCTGACCTTTGCGTAGTTAAATTCGTGTTAACACCAACTAAATGCGTTTAAGCCTAGTTGGTGCGTTGCAAATCACTAAAGCTCATTTAACATGCTTGTTAAGCATAGCTAAGCGACGTAATATTAAAAATATTTATTTAAAATTAGTTAAGTAATTTTCAATCTGAGCTCCAGACAGTTGACGTTATACAAGTTGTTTGTCACCACTGTCGTTTTTTTTTATGAAAAGCTTAGCAACTACTACTGAACTCAGTGGCTACTAAAAAAAGGGTGCGGCCTAAATCTAAATCAATTACCACTGACTAAACATGCTCATTAACGACGAGAGTGGCGAGTAGGGAAAGACAAATAGGGCGTGGTCACTCGAATCCAATAACGGAAGCATTTTTTTCTCCTATACCACCACGGTTGCTATAGACACCTGCCAACTATAGTCACTCAAGCCACAACTTCGACGTCCGTGGGCGGTTTACAAGCTAGTTTTAGGTACAAGGAGGGCGGGAACATAAGGTTTGGCCAATAGACACTGACATTATTCTACCCCCCATCCATGCGAAAAACAACACCTGTTCGCCTCTTTCACAAGCAACAAAAAAAAAACACATCATACAAGAAGTACTCGTCTCGAGTACCTTCCACGTAGTCCTTGAACAAGCATGATCCTTTAAAAAAAATTAACCGTTAAAGTAAGAACGACTAGAGGCGTTGGAAAAGATCACGCATAAATAAAACTTCAACGGAGATATTACCCACTCTCTAGAGAAATGAATATTTGATTCACCCAAAGGTGTTCCGATCAGGGATCGAATTCAGCAAAACGGATTTTCCACGCAGACGCTCGCTGCTATCACTAACTCTGAGGGATGAGGATCAAACCTCGCGGAACCATGCACATAACATGTTACTATCAAATAATAGGTATGAAACATACCATCAAACATTAACGATGCAATGTCTCCCCGTCGGCACTACTATTGCACGCTGTCATCTCCGCTTCCACCAAAGTTCCCTTAATCCGTTTGCTTCAGCGCAAGAAACAAGAGATAAAAGATGGAAGGCAAAGAAGGCAGGGAAGCTAGTATGAATTATTAATCTACTGTTCGGCGACTTGGTGCATATGAAAAGACACCGAGGTTGGGGTTGGAAGGATGAGACGAGCGATTAAAAATTTGCATTGAAGATGGGAGGTAAACGAGTCATGAAAACACAATGCAAGGAAAGGACACGTCTAGCTTTAAGATTAAACTTTGGGTGACAAAAACCAAGGCAGTTGAGATATATATTTTTTCATAAGCGGTACTTGGAGGTTATAGTGAATCCTGTAGTAATTGATGGGAATAAAATAAAAAAGAAACCAAACTAGTATTACGTTGTTTCGAATGTTTTCCGGATAAAACTTTTTGACTTTTCCAAGATACCAGATGTTGCATCGACTTCGGAAAAGCTCGAGGACTTTTACACTAGAAAAGAGCACTTTGGATCCGGACTTTGCACTGCAAACAACACCTGGTCATCCAAAGTTGGTGAAGAGGGCATAGAGTCATGAGGGAGTAGGTTGACTCCCTACACAATTAAGAGACAGCTCGACGAGTTCGGGGTGTGAAACTTAAGGGGGTCCTTGCAAACCGTCAACGTAATCTATTCTCTAAGTGCGTTATTTTGGGAAAGCTAAATAAAAAAAGGGCATTGCAGTACAAGGTGAGAGAGAACCCAACGAGTGGCCATTGCACAGGACTGGTTTTACGTTTCTCGCCCCTCTAGTTTTTTTTATCCCCCTTCTCCACCCTTCAAATGGAAAAAGCATTCTCTTGTTAGCCGCTCGGCACCGCTTAAGGTGAAAATGGGAACAGCTTAAGTCCAAGCTTTCTGGACGTTAGTCGTAACGGGAGTCCTTTACTCTGATCTGATAAACGGCGCCACGCTATCCTAGACTAGTTTAAACTCGGTGTTGAAAAGAAAACGAGGGAAAAAACAAGTTCAAGAAGAAAAAATAATAATGAAATAAAAAGTGGCAATGGTGATTTTGTTCTTTCAACACGTTCAGCAGGTGTAGGTTACCACCACTCAAATTTGGTTCAGTATGTCTCATCGGTGCAAATAAAAAAAGAATAATATGAAGCGGAGAGAAAGATTGTATAGTGAATTGGAGGGGAAGAAAGTATATAGCTTGTAGCAAACAAGCGGAAAAGCAATTTTATACCCATGTATTTGTAGAGCATTATGACAATCTAGGGCGTTGTCTCTCTATGGCCGAGCAGTAAACTTGCAAAAGGAAAGTTTATGAGCTTAGGGATAAGGGGATGCATCGACTGGAAGAGATCACTTTTTCCCTTCCCCCTTTCGGCAATATTTATTGCTCAACAATGAGTCGTCCAAACCCTTCTTCCTCGAGAGATAGGCATAATCGAACTGTCGAAAAAGATTAAAGCCCACTTCAGGTCCAAAGCTAATGACCACGGTTTTTGTTGTCTAAAAAAAATAAAAAGGATGAACAAATCTCTTATAACCTTGGAAATTATAGCTTTTACCCAATTAGTTTTAAGCTACAATAGATTCAAAGTGACCTTTGTAATCTAATCTAGGAAAAGTTTGAAGTATGGCTGATACTGATCTCAGTCTAGGATAAATGAGGATGAGAACTCCCATTAATAACATCGTTATCGTTACTAGATAGTTTTTGTTCCAAGAAGAATAACTAGAACAAAACTCATGGGGGAGACCAAGACCCAAAACTCACAGGAGGAAAAAAAACCCAATGCCTGATAACCTCGTCCAAGAATTAGTTGCTGACATGGTTCAATGTCTTAAAATTACATCCCAAGATAATCAGAAAGTATGGATCATGAACTTTGAGATAAATGGTTGTTTTTTGTTTGTTGTAATAGGTAACTTTTAGTCAATAATTAACTTCGAATATATGACAACTAACCAGTGTAATGTTTTCTTGGATATCTGAATTAAAATAAATTTTTGTACTTTACGATGAAAAAAGACCTACTTTCTAGAGATAGGCAAACCTCAACTACTAAGAGAGAACCATTCACCCGTGGAACCACAGACCCAAGATTTGACAAAAAGAAAACCTCTCTCTTTCGATGGCTTCACGTGAGACGCTGGTGAAAAGGGCGTGGTTGGCTAGCTGACCATCGTCTCTGTTCCATTATGTAATTAGCGGTCACATGGGTGCCGTGTAAAACTTGTCAAAGAGAAACCGCACGTTCTCCCGAGGTAGCAAAACACCGTGCTCGCGACGTTCTGGCTGCGGCGGATTCGCAACCAAGTGCACGCACAGAACCCAACGTCGCGAAAACAAAAATACGACGCCGCATATGCTCAACTAAGCACGAGGGTAATGATCGACCCTCCCCCATTATCATCAAGAAAATAATGATGGCGATGAAAAACTGCTAATTTACTCGGGCGCACATGCCAACAGCGCAGCTGCCAAGCGAGAATATCACCACCAAAGGAGCAGCTCCAAAACAACACCACGAAAAACACATACTCGTTCATTTGGTGGTGGTGGTGGTAGTAGTACCTTGCAACCATAAAGAGAGGAAAAATAGGCTTGTCCACGTTATTGCACGAATTGCGGTTAATGGGATCAACATATGCAAAGATAAAATAGCGTGCATGCGGATGAGAAATAAAAATTCCCATTAACCTCCTGTCCAAGAATAAAGCTCTTTAAAACCATGAACCGTTTCTATAATGGGGAGTGTTCCATGTTTAGTTCACAAGTGGTGTTCAATCAATACGAATTGAACTCGAATTGTTGACTAATTATCATTACCCAAGTTGTTTTTTTTTTCAACTTCTCTTTGAATATGAGGTAAATGGTGGATAAGTAAAGTGGGCGGACGGACGTTGAATCGTAATGTAATTTTTCTCTAGGTTCCGTGTGTCGTAGGGATTTAAAATTTGGTGAACAGATTAGTCTCGCGTGACAATTGATTCTGTAAAATTTTAAGAAATCAATGTCGTGTCAATTCGGAGCTATTGACACATAAAAAGTCATTTTTCAAATAGAATGTTGCTGATGCTCTGAACCACACGTTCGTTTCCCATTGTTTAAATATACATACAGTACATATATATTATACGTAGTTTGGTACATTACTTAGGTATAAAACATCAACACACTCATTGCTGAGTGTAAAACATATTCATCCAAGGAAACAACGTTGAAAGATTGTTTTAATATTGAAACGTTGGAATCGAGAAGTAATGCATGTTTCAGTTTTATCTTACCCTAAAAGATCAAACTTTTATTGATTTATTTCCTAATTTTGTTGTTTATCGTTTCATTCTAACAGCATTGAAATTCGTATGTACTTCTTTGTATTTTTAATACAGCGTTTCTCAAACTGTGTTCTGCAAAACCCTAGGGTTCCGTGAGACTTTTTTAATGGTTCCTCGTGAATTATTTTTATATTCAACATATTACTTATAATAGCGTGACATGACTTTTAATCTTTATTTGAAATAATATTCGTCATTTTTGTGTAAAACATAGTGAAATAAGTCAACTTCGTTGTTTTGTTTTGTAATAATATTTAGATTAAATGAAAAAATTTTAGTCTAAAATAAAATAAAACATATCAGTAATTAATTTTGAAAAATTTCAGAATGGATCAATGTCTCGGGATTGAATTTGTACAGGTCATGTTAGGCATTAAATAAGTTAAGTGATCCAAAATTATCTAAAACTATTCACTTTGTGTCTGTCAAACAAATAATAAATTAAATCAATTTTCGACAAGTTTTGTCAAATTTTAGCATCATTTGACAATCGTGCATGACTTGTCCGATTTTCTAAATCACGATTTAACTCAATTTCCACGGTTACCGAGCACAAATGAAACTTACAATTTATACGGAAGTTCGTGAAAAGATATTGCCTAGTTTAAAAAAGGTATCGCATCACGGTAATTGTGCAAATTACAAATGACGTTAATTTTATGAAACAGCGATTGCAAATGTTTCGATGGCTATACATTCTCGGCGCAATATTAACAGAAAAGTTTTCAACTTTTCTATGTGTACACTTACAATTGCTCCACAGCTTGCTCCGCCTTTTAGCGTCCTAAGTCAAGCGTCGAAATTAAATATGTATCGGAAAACAGTGCGTTCATTCCAATTTGCCAATTTCCACTTAATGTTCTTTATCTGAAAGAAAACTTGACTTTCATCTGACACTACAAACCGTGAAAGAAAGCACCTTCTCTTATCATTTCCCCATATGAAGTTAAATGGACTCAGTTGACATACGTTATCATTTAAGCTTTCCACTTTCGCAGCGTTATTGACTCGTAAACCTCTCACTTCCGTATCCCTGAACCTCCAACAACGTTGCATAAGGAGGAGAAGAGAGGGAAAAAAATAACATCGATTTTTCTTCCACCACCTCTTCGAAAGTGTGCAAAGTTAGGCACTCGAAACGACAGGTTTAATTTCTCAAAAGCAACTGGATGTTGGCCAAAGTAATCCACTTTTGTCATCATTAACATTACAAACGCCCACGCATACAACCCAGCTCCCTACCTACCTTTCAAAGAGCTCTCTCTCTCTCTCTTTCTCTGTCTTTCCCCCTTTCTCTGCTGCACATACACATACCACTAAAGAGTGCCCCCCCCCCTCATTTCTTTTGTATTAGACATGAGAAGGAAAAACGAAGAACAGCGGTCTGAAAACTAAGATACCTCGAGGCCATACTCGAGAAAAGCATCGAAGTAGCGGATCGATTAATTTTTTATACAATATCATGAACAATTTGAGAGCAAGGCCGCGAGCCAAAGAAGCTGCTGAAACATTAGATGCTTGCAATGCTGGTGAAAGAAAGGGAGAAAAACAAATAAAAGAACAAAAAAGAAACAACTACGGGCTATTTATACACATTCCAAGTGCGACATAGTATGTGTACAAGTTTTTCCCATTCTTTCTTTCTCTTTTTGTTTTGTTCTATTACATTGTATCGTTAGTATCCATTTTCTTAGGTGGATAGTTTTTTTTTTTTTTGCTGGGAGAGTGTACTTATATCCGCCTCAACTTTGTTTTTTTAATAATCTTTCCTGCTATCCATCTAGAAACTTAAAGTTACCTGAAGAGAAGGGCTATTTTTCTCTCGCATTCTCATCTTCCTCGCTTGATATACTAATGCCGGTCAAAATATGACTCGAGGGAAATGAACACAATTGCGTTTATGCAGTTGGAACAGCAACAACGAGGAAAAGGCAATTCGAGTTTATATGGATTTTTGCAGGGTTAGATTAAATAAATGAAAAAAAAATGTAAATAAAAAACAAACAAACGAAATATAAGCGACGATGCTTGTAGTAGTTCAATGTATAGTTATAAAAATGGGGAAAAAAACACTTAAAAGAACAGTTGAATAAAAACAAGTTTTCAAGTAAAGTTTTCTTCCCAAAACAATATATACAGTAACAAAACAACCCCATAAATTTTCTCAACACGATTTAGAGACTGTTTCGAGAAAGAAAAACACTCCCGTAACCGTTATGTTATGGAATTTTACCACGGCCTAAAATAAACTTTATAAATAATGAATTTTCAATATAAAATAATACAAACTTAGCAAAATACGAGAAATGGAACTAAGTAACGTGGTTTTTCGTATAAATTGGTTTCTCAGAAGAAATAGTAGAATCGCCTTTCAGAAGGTTAAACTGTATTTCACAAGGATATACAGTGGAATCCGGTTATTATAATCACGGATAATATTATGGCTACAGTACGATACAGATAACGTGTCAAGATAAATTTCGCTGTTTTGCGATTTAAGCTACTACATCTTAGGCTATGTAAGCCTACAACTCACGCATGATGGTGCTTGTGTAAGAGGGGGGTTAGGTGAGGGAGGCCAATCAGAATCGCGAAATAGCAAAATTTCTTTTCATTTTTCCACATGCAGATGTATGTACTTTTTTTCCACAAATTATGAAAGTTAAATATATAATTTTTATCGAAATCCGAATTATCACCTATACCGTACTATTTTCAATCTTATCAATCAGCTATTGTTATTATCATCAGTCGGCCCCAATACACTGTTTAATGTTTTACTTTTATCGTTTAATGTTAACAGCCGGCTACTGTAATCAAAAAGCACTGGTCCCAAAGTGGTCACAGTAACCGAATTAGTGTGTACTAGAAACCACTCGCATTTGCGATTTACGACCATTTTTATAATGTTTGAAGAGTACATATCGGTTACCTGGTGGAAGCCGCTAATGGCGCTCATGCTTGACACTGTTCGTAAAAACTATCCAAGACTAATCGAAGCACATCCGTGCTACAAATAGTCTTAATATCAAGGTCAGGTTAACAAAATAAAAACGATCAAATTTGTTATTAATGGTAAATCATAAATTGTTACTTTTTCCTAACATAACCAGTACAAACAGTGTTGACTATGAGCGCCATTAGCGGGTTCCACCAGGTTAACTTATAAGTACCGTTTGAAGAACCTCTAATAATCTAAGCTCTAAGCTATCGCTCGATCTCATTAAACTCGTTTGCTTGTTTTCAAAATAACACTATGAACATTCTCAGGAAACATTATAAACCATACTTAACCAAGTAATGAGAAATAATTGGATCAAGGCTCTTACCTTTTAATCTTGTTCTCACAGTTGGATCCAGCAACAACGTTGACTTTTAAAAACGCCGTAAATTCGTAAACAGGAGCACACTGGTATGATGAACAATTTTCAATGTGCAGGTCACACCCAACAGTTTTCGAATAACGAAAACAACAACAGTAGTTTTACTAAAATGGCATAGTAAATAAGTAAACATGTTTTCCAAATTGCGTTGTTGACTTTTGTCAGGTGTCATGTCGGTTTCGTTCCTTTCGAGGATATTATAAAACCACCATTATTCTCCAAGTGATCATTCACTCTAGTTACAATCACTAAAGTACAAAATATTAGAATGCTCCACACTGGCTGAAATTTCTTGAAATCCTGTAATAAAAATGTATTGACATCAGTTGCCCGTATTGGTCACTCGCTATATCAGTAACAAACTATTAAATAACGATCTACTGTTCAGAAATATACTCTGCAATTAAAAAATTACAACACTCATAGTAGATTTTATGTGAATTATATTAATATGAAACATGTTAATTCACAATTCACAAAACATCAATATTCAACCTATTTTAAATATCAGCAAAGAAATACAAGGAAATAAAAATTAAACCAATCTACTTTTAACCTTGAGTCAAGTGAACCATTCGAATTATAATACTTGTAATTAAGACGATTTTTTATATGGAAATATAATTTATAAAAGATACATTAGTATAGCGAAAAATTTTGTTTGTTATCTGAATTTTAGTATTCAAATTGAATGATATTTTACCTAAATAAAAGTGTATTCATTTAAAATTATTTTATGTAATTTCAGTATTATTGTACTTTTTATATTAGTTTCACTTGTGAGTGAGTGAGTTGTGAGTTTGTGTATAAGCGAGCTGGAAGTTAAACGTATACTGCCATCTACAATTCTTTATGAGAACATACTGTATAGTCTCATTTTGTTTTATCAAAAACCCATAAAACGAAAACCGCATAAGCTCTTCGAATAAATCAAAAACCGCATAGGTCCAAAGTAAAAAATTGCATATATAATAAATAAATCAAAACTTGCAGAAATCAATTACCGGTACTTAAAATTCGCATAAATTAAATATTGAATTACTCAATGATCGCATTAATTTTATTTTACATAAATAAAAATTTGCACAAATCAAAACGTGCGAAAATCAAAAATGGAATTACTCAAAACACGTATAAGTTGAATATCGAATTAGTCAAAGACTGCATAAATTTTAAATCCCATAAATCGAAAAATGCATAAAATTGATTCTTTGTATTAGACCTACGTATGTACGACATTTTATGACGTTTTATAAAGAATATGTTTAAAATAAAAATTTAATGTACCTCACGGTACCTGTTTTTTATATTTCTTTTATTGCGGACGAAATCCAAAAAATAACACAATGACAAAACACATCATGACAATAACAAATATTGAAATAAATTCTTTTCAAAAGTTTTAAAAGTTTTTTTTTCAACGGGTGGTTGTAGTGATCCAAACTTCCTAAGCCGATAAGGAAGAACATTCCATTGTAGGTATGTATTGAACGGATACCTACTTTTTAATTTAACTTGTTGCCTGTCTGTGAAACTAAATTTATGACTATTTTCCTTGCATATATAATGTTATCGAACTGCGAGATGTGGAGGTGTAAAGGATGGTCACTACTGGCAAGGAACCTGGGGACTTCCTTTAATCTATGAAAACGTATAAACTGTTTAAAATTTAGCACTTTAAGTCTCCGACACAACGCCGTCATTGAGGCCTCCCCTTGGCACATTAAACAAAAGGCGCAAGATGTTATTATATGCCGTTTGCAACCGTCTTAACCGAAAACCCGTTGCATCAGCCCACAACAGAATTCCGTACGTTAAAAGAGATGATATTTTTTAATTAAACAGAATAGTTTTCTCTTTTGGGGTTAGAATAGGTTTAATTCTCTTAAACAAAAATAAATGTATATTTTTTTTATTATTAATTTTTCAATTTGAGAACCAAAATTCAACCGATCATCTAGTAGAACGCCCAAAACGAAAATGGACTCAGAAAATTGAGAATCCCAATTAAACGTCATCATATTTGTTTTTAAGCTGTTTAATTTCATCTGACGGATGTCATACCAATCCCTCAATTTTATGAGATCTTGGTCGATCATCCATAATGCCACATGGGTTTCATATCTGGGAAATTTAAGGACTAAGAAATTGTCATCAACATAAATTATTAACATAGAATAGAGGGGTAAGTTAAAGAATTCGTTCACTATGATGGAGTACAAAAAGGCTACCCTGCACAACCCCATTCGTAGACTGGATTCTTGTTTCTTCCATATACCTCATCTTTCCATCTTCTTAGTATTTTCTGATTAATAAAGTCTTCGAACTAAATGACAACCATAGGCTACGGCCCAATCGGTGTCCTTGCTAAAATCTAAGTACCTACCTGAACATGGTTTTTATCTATGTATTATTACTGTAGGTGATAAGGGCCAATATTATATTAGGTAAAGGACCAATATTTCGTCCACAAGTCATTGTTTCTTACTTCGACACTTCAATCTTCTGATCGAGATAAGATTATTCATTTTATTTCATAAAAATAATCATATTATTCGTTTATCACAATAGATTGCGTCAACAGGTGATGTTAAAAAATTACAGTGATGTTAAAAATTGTTAAGAAGAATTTTCCCAAATTCTGTATAGAAACGTTTATAACTTGAACTCCATACAATTTAACAAAAATAAATTGCCAAAATATTATTACAATTACAATTAAAAAGCGTTGTAAAATATTGATAAAGTATTTTTAAACCATCATTCATATATAATAGTTAATCAATGAAGCTTTTGCGCTTCATTGCGTTTTCTGCGTTTTCACGCTTTTTCCTTCTTCAGTTGGGTGAAAATTTAGCTGGTTTGAAATTTGCTCGAACTCTTTATTCGTGTAACTTGATATTTTCATTTGAATATAATTTTTCTGGATTTAAATATAACGAAATTTACAATACGAGTAACTTACTATATTGTAGTAACTTACAATATTAACTCCAGTGTAACTTACAACTAATTTGGGAGAAAAATGCTCATACACATTTGTACTTTGAGCTTAAACAATTTTTTTTTTAAATGCAATTCCCGAGTTTATTTTTTAAAAACTAAATTCAGCAATTTTTTGCATTTTCATAAAGGTACGGTAATAAAAATGTTCGTATTCTATTTTTTATAAAGGCTATATACTGTATATGAAGAAAGTAAGAACAACTGTGTAACGGTTATAATAAATCCAAATACTCCCAATAAAATCATTTCACTCTGTAGACAATGAATGGCAATAAAAACTTGGTCTTCGACTGTGCATATATCAACAAGTGTTAGGATCTATTCTAGAAAGTAAAGTGTGTTGTTTCGAATGCAAGCTATCTCTCATAGGTACAGTAGATCATATACTAGTATACTAGTATACATATACTAGTATAGTATCAGCAGAACATATATTAGTGTACTGTATGTTTGTTGACTTCGTCTCGTTTTCATTATATCATTATTATCACATATATTCACCTATTTTAATCAAATATAAACGATACAACAGTGTATTAATTAAATAATACAACTAGAGTTTTCACTGTCTCTCTTTCTCCTACCTCACTATTATATCTCTATATCTCCACCAGCATGTTTGTTAACTAATCCACTCAAGTGCGTAGCTCGATTTATGTAGACTACAGTAATAAGTTTTCTGTAATTTCCTTTGAGCAGTACGTCATATGCATGCTTGCACTATTTAAGTGTACAGATTGTACGTAATCTGGAACTTAATTATAAATAACTTTGTATAAGCTATTAGACTTCAGTAACATTTGTTAACATTTAGTACCGGTATTTATGTTTTCTTTGTTTGGTTTTTATGATCACCTTTTGTATACTTGCCTTTCTTTTTGTGTATTTGGTCCTGTTTGGACCGTAAAATTCAAATAAATAAATAAATAAAATGTGACTAGAGTGAAAGTCACCTGTTCAGTTTGTTTATAAAGAAGTTGCAGAATATTGAACAAACAATAAGAGTTATTCAAAGTAAAACTTTGATAAAGTTTATTTTGAAAACTTAATTCAGCTGTTTTGATTTTAAAAGGTTTACGATATTATGAAAAATTTTCACGTATCGTTGTACACTTCATTCCCCTTGGATATCGGACAAGTGGCAATGTACTAATAGTACGATCTTTTACTCTGATGTAGGGAAAAATGGGTACAATCTGACAAATGGAATATTATGCAAACTAAAAAACTGACAAGGTCTCTACTTTAGTGGTAGAGGGTTGAGTTAAAACTGTCTTTATGACGAGTTTGAACCACAGTTATGTCTTTCTTCGTGAAAACAGCACATTTTCTTGATTTGAGATAAGTTTTCAACCAATTTTTCTTTTACTTCGCCGTTTAATAACTTCTGACAGTTTTAATTTTAAAAATTCGGGTGTGGTATGTCAAATAGTCTTGTTAATGAGCTTTCAAATGATGTAATGTGAATCAATTTTATAGAAAAGTTGAATGAGTAGTTGTCATTTTTGTTTCTAAGCAGACAACGGGGCACAATCAGACAACATGGAAATAATGAAAGGAGCACAATCAGACAGCGTCTGGTTGTGCCCCACATGACTGTGCTTCAGCATGAAATTACAGTTTTAAATATATTATAGTAAACAATGGTCTTCCACAAGCATCGTACCTACAATTTGAAATCAACTTTGGGTTACTGAACCTACGCTAAAGCTTGTCTGATTGTCCCCCATGCGCTGTCTGATTGAGTCCCGCACATGGAGCACAATCAGACATTTCACTAACTTTATAAAACTTAAACATCATGTATCATAAAAACCTTTAACATCAAACTTCATTATATAGACTTGTAGCAATAAAGATCTTATAAATAAAAAATAAAATAAAAATAAAGTGTAGGCTTCAAAAACATTAATTATTGTCTGATTGTGCCCCACTTTCCTCTACATGTTGTATCAGAAAAAATAGAGAAACAAAATATAATTTAAAAATAAACCCCTCACTTTCACTGACGGGATAACAATTTTTCGTTGCCTGAAAAAGTCTGGGAGGGATACGAATCAATGAAGTTTTGAATTTAAAAGGCGCAAATTATATATAACCACCCTTGTTTGGCCCCTTACGAATCTGAACATAACCTAAAATCTTCCGCTCAAGCAACGTAAGAGAAGCTATACACAAACTACTCTAACTAATACACAAACAATTAAAACTAAAAAAAATCATGAAACTTTAAGCATTACTAGAGGAATAATCAATTCAATAAATTCAATAAATTCTAAATTTATTACACCGGTACCGTACTTCTTGAATATTTGGGAAATTTTTGTTACTACTGTATTGTACCTTATGAAATTGATTAAAGCCACTCTTTGGAGACAGGATTCGACATGTGCATGTTGTTCTTCTGTCTAATTGAAGCGAAGTAAGGCAAAGCTGTGTTCTCCTCGCGGGTCCCGTTTTTCTGCACCTTTCTTATCTTGACGAAGTATACGCCGAATCTCAAGCTACCGCAACTTTCGTATTTCTTGTTTCTCACGTTTTCGATAATACTCGCATTGTTTGGTCAAATGCTTTAATTAAGATAAAAAACTAAGTTAAAAAACAAACAACACTTACCCTAGGTGACTGACTGGTGCATTTTTCACCTTAGTTTTTTATCTTAACTATGTATTTGAGAGTGGGGAAGTTTATTAAATGCTTTATTCAGTGAATGCTAGTGTAATTACACCAAACCTGCATTGATCAAACCTACCAAACTTACCAATCTTGATCAAGTTTGTTTTTTTTAAAATTATACTTATTTTTCTTCACTAATATGCGTGCATGGTAAAATGAGCAAATCTTAAACTTCATTAAACACACGTGGAAAGATATTCTTGTTGAATTACATGTAATTAAGTGCTTATTTGTATATTGCATGGATTTGTTTTAAAGTCACAATAATGAGTACTGAGATTAACTATATGTAAAACTATACATAATATATGTGTATTGTAGGTATTCTTATTTACAACAATATAAAACGAAAATGGTATTTGGCGGCGTCACTGCGTCAGCAACATGGTGTACTGGAAAACAAGAACTCTTCACGTGTCAATATTCCAGAATTGACACGGCATTAATCAAGCAATCTCAAAGACCTGAAACGTTTTCAAGTGGTCAATATTTCCAAGTGGTTTGAAACATTCAGGTGAAGTTAAATAAAAGCTTGCAAAAAACATGTGATTATTTGTTTGATAAACCTCTCACATAACCAGGTAAAATCTTAATGTATCGTAACAGCATACTCCGAAACTACCGGTACGTGTAGTACGTGTATTGCCGCAACTTAACTTCCTGCCGCATGCCTGGGTATCACACCCATCATATGCGGAACAGAAATTCTTAGACACTCGATAGAATACCATGTCAAGCCTGGTTTAGACAGCATTAGCATAGTTACGCTAAGCAAGAATTTAGATTATGTTTAAAGTCTAAATGGTTTTTTTTAAAGAGAAAATGCCGGTAACATAAGTTATACATTGTCAGCATTTATGATTACGCCTAGACTTATGTAATGACTTTAACCATTCGTAGAGTAGGCCTATGTAGAGAAGGCTAACTGTATATATAAAGTACAAATAACTACCTTACAGTATTTATTTATTTATTGTGTTACGCCTCTTAGAGGCAAAACTCTATACAATCCCTTGTTCATAAAGGTGCATACAAGATGTTTAACAATAAGTTTTTGAAATGACAGCAATAGGTAATCTTACATTAATTATTTTTCACCTACAAATTAATTTTTTTGCAGATACAATGGCAAAGTATTTCCTGATCTGTATGGTGTTTAGTGGAAAGCTTTTGTGTCATGACGCAACATATAATGTGTCTAGGACAAATTTGTACCTTTATGTTTCTCGAGTGTTTTCGGATGCGCTAATCCAATCGTGGATAAAGTGCAAAGGATGCTTGACATTTTTTTAATACTATTGAGCTCTAACAGTCCATAAAAGATGATCATTTGTTTTACATTTAAGCGTTTTTTTTTTGACTTGAAGAAACTTCTCAGGGTGGAATTTCGACAGACTGAAAAGCGTCTTAACAATCCTGCTGTATGCTATCTGAATCCTTTTGATTCTAAATTTTACTAGTGTCTCCCCAAAGGATAATCTCATAACTAAGCATAGCGTTTAATTTCGTCTTAAGATATATGATTTTTTCCCGTATAGAAAGGATGTTTTTACAACGCTTTGCGACATAGAATTGGGATAAACTTGTTTTATGAGTTCTCGAGTATGCGTGGCAAACGTCATATTATTGTCAAATCAGACTCCCAGGATCTTGATGGAGCTCGACTTTGGCGGTAAAAGAGTTTGACAGTGTAAGACTTTGTTTTTAACTGGTTTAGTTGCAGGTTGTGTTTGTTTCACCAATTGTGGATCTTATCAAGATTTGCCTTTATGTGTAGCTTTGTAATGTGGTGCTCGTACTTTAGATAAACATAGATGATAATATTAGCATCCACGTAGTTCCATAGCTTACCATTTAGATCCAATTGATGGATAGAATTTGCGACAAGGAAGTACAAAAGCGGCCCATTAATTGAGCCCTGCACTACAACGTTGTTTAAAGGAATTTTCATTTCTTTGTGATTCAATCTTTGACATTTCTCTGTGTTTAATCATAAAATATCGACCCATGAGGTAATTGTGTGAAAAGTTTAATCATTGGGGCAGAAACTCCTAGTCGTAGACACATGAGAACTATAGAATCACGCCTCAGGAAATCAAATACCTTGCTAATGTCTGTTTGAACTATCGTAATGTTGTGAGTACTGGGATTAAATCCCTTGATAATGAAGTTGTACATTTAGAGAAGCATCCAACTAGCTGGCTTCCCCTTCACTACACCAAAGGTGTTAGGATGGCTTATAACTTCTGACAATTCGTTTAACTCAGTAAATAGAAGTTTGTCAATAATTTTGACCAAAAAGGGGACGGATCCAATCGGACGGTACGACGAAAGGCAATCTCTCGACCCTCCCCCTTTTATATTTTGGGGGTGATGGCCGCTATTTTGCACTCACTGGGGGTATTAACGCGTGTCTTTAATCATTTCAACAAGGTATTTAAAAACTTTAATCATATTGTTGCCAAGGCCTTTCAGTACGATTGGATTAACAATATCCTCATTAACGTTGGTTTTCCTATTAGACAATTATTTTATTTTATTTTTAATATTAACAACGCAAACACTCATAGGGCTGGATTCTTCTTCAAAGAAGAGAGAGCTCGATTCAGTGTTGGGTTTGTTTGTTTATATTTAGAGAGGATTGTCGCACCATTCCAAGTATGTTTTATATGAATCGGATCTCAAGCTTATGGTGATATAATTATTAATCTTAATAATATACTTCCACATAAAGTTATTTTCCCCCAGAAACTTACGTTTTGAGGTTTAATCAACTTCTTGTATATTTTTTTTTCATTTTTCATTTTTTTCATTTTTCACTGTTTTCTCACCAGTGGGATGTAATACATGGTTAAAGTAGGCTTTATCGAGTTGTTCGTTATGAGTAAATAGAAGTGATGTCCATCAGTAATTTTTGTTTTGTTTTTACTATTTTGAATGATCTTACGTTTTTTAACCCACGAATATATGGGTAAGTAGGTAGGTACTTGGAGTTTAACAAGGGCACCGACTGGCTTTACAGCTACGTCATTTGGTCCTCAGACTTTATTGAAATTAGAAATACAGAAATGATGATGAGATGAGGATGATAAACATGGAACAGGGTTTTATGATGCA
>JAQIWH010002498.1:0-24232 GCA_034695005.1 Cryptops parisi | reverse complement strand
ACCAAGTACTACATAATTACAAAGTACTTAAATACAAGTACCAAGTACTTAAATTGTACTTGTTACTTGTACTTAAGGATTCGGTACTTAAGTACTCGGTATCCCTGTGTACAGTACATGATTTAAATTAAAGCATAAAAAAAACGCAAAATAAGCTAAAGGTTAATAAATGATTTTTCCTTTAATTTAAGGAAACTAACTCTAACTAACCACTTTTGCTGACTGCGCAGAGAAGGTAGAAAATCCGAACGACGAGTTAACGGATGGTAAATTAGACAGAAATTTTGAAACTAACATATTTCGATACTATTGGAAAATCACGTTTTGATTTAAAACCACCAATGACTGACTAGAGGATTCGTCTTAGGTTGTGGCATTTGTCTTGGGTTGCAGACATGATTCATGACAGTGGAATCGTCACATTAAACAAGAATTTAGGTTAGTTTAAACTTAGGCCATTTATTTTCGAGGAAATGTTAACTAACCTAACGTAACCAGATACAAGATATCAATTCATACTTTGCTAAAAGATGCATTGCCATTCTATAGAACGCCTCGATTCTATACATTGCCTGTGACAATGATACAAACAACGCAATTAAAAATTTCTAGCCAACAATACCTCATTTTACAATCATTTGCCCCTGGATACAAAACAATGTCAGTATTTTAATAAAAAATAATCAATCTCCTGAATAACAAATTTCGTGTCGGATGTTTTAAAAAATCGGTCAAATCGAGTCTGTTGAACTGAAGATTTACCGAACATTCAATGTACTTAAATCAAAAGTAAATACAGCGAATTCCACTTAATTGGGCCACATGTGAACAAAGAACAATTTGATCCACTGAAGTTGAAAAAAAATATACACAGTACAAAAGTTCTTTGTGATTTGTTCTAATGTTAAACAGTGGTCTTGATTAAAAGCCGAATGGCCGAAATTAACTAGAACTCGCTGTACTACGACTCTTACTCTAGAAAGGTTATCCGATGAGGTGGAACTGCCAAAGCTTCCCTGAACTGATGAGTGTTAATGACTAGGCCCTGATAATCTATCTAATAATCGAAATAATTACATCAAATCAGGACACCAAAAAAATACAAACACTAATTCTCATTAACTGAAGATGCCAAAAAACTGAAAAAAAAAACAGAAAAAAACTGAAGATGCCAAAAAACGAGTTATATATACGATACAAAATCTTGTATATATGTATGATTATTTGGTATTACCGGTATATTAAAAAAAAAATTCTAAAAACATAAAAAACTGACAAAAATCTCTTTATATAATAGACACTTTCTGCAATGCTCCCAGACGCCCCAGTTAGCGTTGCATGAGCCTGAGGCGCGTCTCCACTGTGCACGTGCTACCCAATAGTTGCGCATTGCATTGTGGAAGAAACAAAAAGCTAGGCATGAGTAGTCGATAGAGCTAGGCATTGATAGTCGATCGGCACTGGAGTAACCCAACTTTTCCCAATAGACGGCAAATTGAAATAAAGAACGTCAAAACAATAGGTTTTGACGTTCAGTGCTTTTGCACGAGAAACCCATCTAGTATAAAATAAAAATTACATCATGTCTGTACGCCAAACGTTTTCTTCCATTAATTAGTAAATTCAAAATAATAAGCTTATTTCATTACTATCTACTACACATCATCATAATTTTTCAGAAATCAGAAAACAAAATTTTACATGTGTAAGAAAATGAAACTTCATGAATGATCCACAAAACAAACTACACTTCCAAGTCATACAGTACTTTCCGGATCACCCTATAATGCCTTTAAGATGACACTTCCAAATAACTGTTTACCAATTTTTGAACAAAACGCTGCTATAACTCCATACATTACATGGTGCCGTGAATTCTAAGATTTAATCTCACAAAATAAATCACAATATTGGCATATATTGAATCAAAAACACCCTTCCAACCAGTGATCAATGTATTGCAAGGATAAAGTATCAGTATTCTTACTTCCCAGATCCGCGATCCTGGACGTGCAGCGTATATTGATGGAGTCTGTGTTCTCGAAGAGTTGTAAAAACAGGCACCAAATTCGCCTTCTCTAATCGTTTTCAAATACGAAATAAAATAATGAGAAAATATACATACCAACATAATATACAATATACCAACGAAACAAGAAAAAACATATACATATGAAATGAAACCAACCTAGCTTTTTTTCCTATCTGAGTATATTGTTCAGCAAGCGTGTTACATAAATAGCACCGTGTTAAAGTAGAAGCAATCAGTTTGTTTTGTGCAAAATCTAATTGAACTATCTTGGAATCCAGTCTCATGATAACGACAGCCGGTACTTGAAAAAACATCCGACCCTGTAAAGAAACGTTCATCAAACAAATATTTTTATTAAAAATAAATGTCTTTAACCGATATCAAGCGTATATCAAATTCTGTCTTGGTTTGTAGAATGGTAGTAGAAACTCAAAAGGTCTATATGTGAAAATTGATGTGACTAAACTAACTAACTCTTAACAGACCGTTTCTCTAGTCGTATAACATAATTTCTTATGAAAAGCTTGAATTAACCAAGAACTTATAAAATCTTGTATAGCCGTGAGCTTTACCTTCGAACTGTTGATATTAGTAACAGAAACTCTTCCTTTAGCGTCACCAGCAAACAACCGCGATGAATTGGAGTTCCATCGCAACGCTGAAACTGGTGAACCTTTGTGATCGTACGAAACCTGTAACCGTTGAGGCACATGGACGACTTTTTTGCCAACATTATGTTCGATCACTACTACCAACCCCTTCCTACAATTTTATTTTATAATAATAAAAAACAAAAATTAATTAAATTATAAGCACAAATTATACACAAAATTTATAGTGAACTAAAATCCGTACAGGTTTACTTACTCTGTTCCATAGCCAATGATGTTATCATCAAGTGCAAAAGCAACTTGACTGATTGGTCCATCCTATAATATTCATAAGTTAAATTAATAAAATACAAAATTTTTCTATTTGTACAAAAATTTGATTTTCATTATAGCAAATGCTCATATAAAAGAATGTTGTTTGTAAATTTAAACTTTTCGGTGAATTATCATATCGCTGAGTAATTTTATTGTCTATACCGTTTTGAAATAGATTACCAATATATTATCGTACCTTGTTGGGTAATAATTTCAAAAACTGCAGAGGATTACGTTGAAAAAGAAACAAACTCCCACTCGATGCACCAAAAACTAGAAACCTTTCAGACACATCAAAACACGTATACTGAAAAAAACGAAACAACATGACTGTAACTGACAAACGTTCATATTTCATGACAGTGATGTGACATCTCGTACTCACTTTCACTCTCACGGCATTTTTAAGCGGAAGAAAAACATCTGCCAAGGATTCACTTTCCCACAACACAGGTCCGTCATCGTGATACGCATCTCCCATAACTATCGTTCCACCGTGCTGATGAATCTCAAACTTAAACAAGATTATACGCACGGTCTCCTAAAAACGTTCATCACCTTAAATATCAATATGAAACGCATTAATGCCACAGATCAATATCCCACTTAACTGTATAATATCATATATATAACAAGTACACCGCTCCCTGGTTACACTGCAGTGCCAGGATGTGCACTAATGACAACGGCACCATAACTGTTAATACACTAAATTTAATACCGGAGATGGATATGAATCCAAAGTATTCAAAAACAGTATTGTACTATAAAAAAGTCTGCGTTATAGATTATAAAAAATAGCTATGCACTATAAAAAATGTGTTATACACTATAAAAAACAGTACTAAAAACAGTGTACAGTGTACATTTGGAGTCGGCAACCTACGATCACGGCACGTAGAACGATCTTTAATGGCACCCTGTATTATATGCCGGAGTGAATTGGAACTCAGCATATTATACAGGGTGTACACGAATTATCTGACACATTTTAAAATTATTATGAAATAAATACTAAATCAGATAATTACAAACAGTTTGCTGCGTCTTAAGGTTTTCTGATAGAAAAAACCAAAATATTTTTTAGAAATCAAAAGAGACAATCGCAACATTAATGTGTAGTGTGGTCATGCACAAACAAACGTGTCATAGACCCATTTTTGTTTGCTGTAAAAACCATCACTGGCATCAATTATCTCAATATGTTAAAACGCTTTGTGACCCCTTAACCTTACGAGTTGCAGACTTGCAACCAAACGTTCCGTTTCAGTAAGACGTGGAGTTTGGTTGTAGGTTACATGACCGTCCAACCACACAATACAGAGTACTGTACAAAGTTTCAAAACAAGCAAAAACCTATGTACAACAGTTAGTAACCATCTTCAATATCATTGCATTGGTAGACAAAATTCGTTAATTGTTTTGTCGTCTTTTTTGCTTTTAAAGATAGTTTCATACGTACCGACCTGCTACCTGCCCACTGTCAGATTACTAAACGTGTCGGACGGTGTATCAAACTAAAGAAACTTTACTATACTATAAAATAAAGAGCGTCATACCCAGGGAGCTCGATACTCTGGGTTTAAGCTCCGAGTGTAAACTTAGGAACAACTTATTTCCAGTGAATAGTGCAGTGTCAGGCAGGGTTTATCGGAATCCACGATATAAACAGTTATATCTGGGAAGCGATGTATCAACAAATTTTAAAACACACACTTCTAATAACCAAAAACTTTGGTTGCCCCCAAAAAATAAACATCAATATTGAAAACAACTCTGGAGTTTGTCAATTGAATAACGTTGCATGTGACAATTCATAGTTTTGAGTAAAAATGGCATAAGAACTATTCAACAACAACATTGTCACCTATTAGGTGACCAATTTTGAAGGATATATGTATGAGTTTGTCTATATTTTTTTCCATAATGATCCCACTATTAAATTTTTTTGTAACATACAACGTTATTCAGGGCAAGCCTTTCAATTATATATCATCAAAGGGCCACTTACAATGAATGCACAGTCAGTGGCATATCATCCAACCACCACAAACGAATTCATCATCATCATCATCCTTAAACAGCTTAATTCGGCTTGGCAAAAACATTAACTTGTTGATAAAGAGTTCAGTCTTTTCGTGAGTCAACATTTGTTGCTCAATAATAACATAGCAAACAGTAACAAAGCAAAACACCCGACTGCATTCCCATTTCATTCCTCACCATTTTGGCGTCCATGTTTTCGCAGTGGAGCTTTCCTGCATCGAGAAGAAAATTTTGATATATATATATATATATATTTATATATAAAATAAAAGATAAAATAAATATATAAAAAAGCAAAATAAACAACCGATTACAAATTAAAGTATGTTAAATTTTAACAATAATTAATAAGTATTATTAAAAACTATAGTTTAATTCTGCGTAAATAAATAAATAAATATATATTAAAAAGACAAACAAGATGATGCAGATATCAAAGTATATGCCAAAAAAAAATCAATATTAAATTTTGAGTTATTTTAATTAAAAATAAAATAACTATAAAAAATTAAAATGTTTTAAATATAGAATAACTGATGCTGAACATGTATCTACAAAATGTTAATGTAATAAAATTCAAAACTCAAGTTAAATGAATAAATATAAATTAATTAAAAAAGATAAATAATATTTATGATACTATGTAAAAAAAAATTATAATAATGATAAAAACTAATCAACAGTAAGAAATAAAGTTGCTTTCCGGTTATAACGGGACCCATCTGATGTTACTATTTGCTTATGAGTTTATTTTGCAGGTTAGGTTAGAAAAAACAAAGAAACGTATGATTTTGTTTTCCTAACCTAACCTGCAAAATGAACCCTTAACCAAGTACAAGCAAATAGCAACATCAGACAGGCCCCGCTATAACCGGAAAGTACCGAAATAAAAAATACTCGCATGAAATATATTAATAAATTAAACATATAATAATAAAAATAATAAAATATGTCGGTACTAACTTTAATAATACTGTACTATATCTATATTGGATTGACCAAAATGTCATTCTTTTCAATAGATGGACATATACTATCGATATCCTGAAACAAAGTGACAAACTATTAAAACCACAAATTCATTACCAGTACTTCAATTTGACAGCCGACAGTTTAAGCTCGTTTCAGAAAACAAAGCACGCGATTTTTGTTGAAAATTTTTTATTTGCGGTCCGGTTTTTGAAAAGGAAGATCCAATCGAATCGCAAGGGCGTTGCGTTTCACCATGATAACGTTACACTCCACATACAAGTTTGGTCCCTTTGGTCACTCGTCAAAAAATTGTTGTATTACCACATCCACCAGACCTGGCACCTTCAGCCCACCATTTGTTTTGTCTTGAATGGTAAAAAAACCAAACTTCGATGTAAAATCTTCACTGCAGATGAGGATATCGAAATCGTTCTGATATAGGCCTAAACTTAACATTTTGTAGTAAAATTTCCCACATAAATAAAAAAAAATATAATCAGTTCTAACGGAAACAAGATGAAACTAACAGTACTTAACATTTTTCAAGAGCACAGTAACCTTACACCATAAAAAAAATATAAATAAATAGAAACTGTGATAAAGTACGATGACCCAGGTCAAGCCAACGCTATGATGGAAAGTTGTCACCTACGAACATGAAGTGCGTAGAAAATAAAATCACATTGAAAAAAAAACTTGTGGTAAAAAGATACTTTTCCATTAGCAGAGAAGCTGTTGTGACACTAGTGGTTAGGCATGGAGATGTTTTCAACTTACCTAACCTAGTGTTTATGAGTATAGATAAAAAAAAAAGACAATAATTTTAAATCGTTAATTTATAAAATCAAATAGTTGAAAAAGATAAATTTGTTTTATCCGACCTAAACTGGAACATATAACCAAACGATGCTTCTGTTAAAGGAAAAATATATATACATATAGCGTTTACACCACCGTTCAATACAACTTTAAAAAATAAAATCGATATTATTTTTAATAAAATCATCAAGTTCTAACAAATACGTTATCGGTGATTATCAAACGTTGACATTTTGTATATTAAATGCATTATTTTTACACCAAAATTCTTTTACACAGCTACAACGTAATATAGTTTAAAAAAATACCCAATTCACATCATCATCTTTCATTCTATGAAAATAGATACAAAAAAAAAACAAAAAACAAACTTGTTAACGATTGCTATTTTCTGTTAAAAAGTGATTACCGACATGTCGTTGTTCCGTGTTCTGGTATAAACTTTTTACAAATCGGTTACGATGAGATAGTTTTTTGAACTTCAATGTTTCACTGCCAACATTTTCTCATTCTTCATCCCAAAAAAAATTAAATACAAATAATGATGAAAAAAAAATGTAAACGGCAGAATAGATTATTTTATTTTTTCATGTATCTTCTAGTTTGCCACATATTGAATTTTGTAAATGCAAATTCCAACATTTTCTGCAAGTGATTGACAAGCTGCAAACAAAACAAAACCGATAATTAATAATTGAATAAATTAAAACTATCAATTGTTAATATGGCGAAGTTCATGAAACTGTTAAAATTTCACTACAACTTCTAAGAACACCCTGTGTATAGCAAATAAAACAACAAACATTATTATTATTATATCTTACATTTGGATTTTGGTGTTCCCTGATCATTGAATCTTGAAACGGAATGAGTTTGGCATAATGGAACCGTTCGAGATTTCCTTGCATACGAATTAACTGCAAATCAAACGATAAAATAATAATTAAACAAATTATAAAAATGTAATAGAATGTTTTAATGAACTTAAAATGTAAAATTGAACAATTATATAAGAAAATGCATTTGATCACCTTGTTTTCTAAATTTTCATCCGTGACTGGAAAACATGACCAAAAATGCCTGAGAAGTTCGCACGCAGCCTTGTATAAGTTCTTCAATTCGACCTGTACGTCCTGTGGAACCGTCGCTGTAGCACGGACAGTAATTTTTTGTTAACTCGAATTTTATCATTAACAAATATAAACAAGGAAAAGAAAAAACAATATATTACATTTTAAGTTGTCATAATTAGCTCGTTTCATTATGGCTCCCCCTGGTGACAGTTCGCCCAATGCAACAATAGCTGACGAACCTTGTAAAAGCTGAAAAACAAAAGCAACTTTTATTTTGCTGAAAAATGATTTCTATAATATAAAATGGCGTAAAAATTATGCGATTGTTACTTGTGTAGAATCGAATTGTAAAAATGTAAAATTGTGTACTCGCACCACTTACACGAGTGAGATTAGGCGTCCACGAATGGA
Organism: Cryptops parisi; assembly: GCA_034695005.1. NCBI lineage: Eukaryota > Metazoa > Arthropoda > Chilopoda > Scolopendromorpha > Cryptopidae > Cryptops > Cryptops parisi. The sequence goes on along the minus strand of JAQIWH010002498.1, from coordinate 15,953 downwards.
TTTCGCCCTGTATATTATGGACATTCTGTAACAGTTCTTCGTTGGACACGTAATCCGTGCTCGTTACCGGAGTAGGTCCGTGAAAGTAGCGATCTAGCCGGGTTAAATTTAAGGAAGGCATGCGTGGACCGTTTCCCGGTTCCAAATCTTCGTATACTAACTTCGCCTGCAGTTTCGCCTGCAAAGAAAAAGATCGATAAAATTTAAACTGAGTGTCGACTCATCAGTTAAACCTAATAATATAATAATGAAATATGTGTAATAGTATAATCTATAATAATAAAAATAAACACACCTTCTTAGCTTCTGGATTTTCTGCTACGTCATTCGTATCGACGGTTTCGTTCTGCAATTTGTGTTTGTGCGGTTTCGAACCGTTGAAACTGTTTTGCGCATTTGCAGACACCGATTTGCTCGAGGCAGGAGCGTGGTCGACTTGATCAGCAGGTTTTGGTGTATTCTTTTCAGTTTCGCACGCTTTTAAAACCATCATCGAATGATGATTGAACCGACGAATCATGTTGCGATTGACGGAGGAACACTGAGTTTGGCCATGATTGTTCGTTTCCGGTTCCCGAGCGACCTTTAAAAAAAACAACCAATAATAAAACGTTATAACCAGAAAACTGTTTTGTAAACACACGCGGAGTGAAATTCAAGGTTCAAGTTATTTACGGTATCTAGAGAAATGTCCATGAATGTCGTCATATCGATCAATGGATCCAAAGCAGTCTGGCCAATTTCTTTTTGAATGTCTATTTTCAAGAAGAAAAACAAAAAACGTAGTTGGGTAAGTTACAGGCAGTTCTACAGTGTGTCCCTAAAAGTCACTCTCTCGATTGCAGCATTCGATACCTTGTTCGTCGCTTTTTGCACATTCGGAAAAAATGTCTTTGGCACTGGTGCTCATTCGATCCCGATGAAAATAATGCGATTGGAAGAAGCGAGTCCAAAATTCACTTTCGGACAACTTATCGGGAACATGTTCGAGATGTTTTCTTTTCACTATTTATTTTTATTAAGGATTTAAGAAATGATTCAATCAACAAATAAAAATGAAAATAAAAATATCTGCACATGATGCGAAACTTACCAGCCGGATATGTTTTAAAAATAGCCTCAATGATATCCGCAGTGAGATTGTACTTTAATCCATTACAGCCATCAGATTGAGGTTTGATATCAGCCTGAATATTAAACATAATTGGACAAAATTTGTAACAGTAGCGTTTAATAACGAAATGTTCTAGAAAAACAAGAAATTTGGAAAAACTGACCAAAAATGCTCCTGAAACACCAACGTCTTGTGATGCACCTTTGTTCGATTCTTTTTTCTGATCAAAAATACAAAAAAGAATTATTGAAAATACAAAAAACAATATGACGAACAAATTTAGTAAACTACAGGTTTCCAAAAGACCATATACGTAGAGAAATTTATTTATTTTTAAGATTTAACTATGTACTGGTATACCTATAATATAATATAAAAAAATACCTACAAAAAATATACTACAGTAATGTACGAAGCGACATTTTAATAAAACGAAACCTTCAAAAATCAAAAATCCTGTTTCAATTAAATCCGTGCATGGCACGGGGCTACTTCTAGTTAATAGAATAAATACGTATTATTGCACGTAATACAAAAAATATACTACAGTATGTATGTAAGAAGTGACATTTTAATAAAACGAAACCTTCAAAAATCCAAATCCTGTTTCAATTAAAACCGTGCATGGCACAGGGCTACTTCTAGTTAATAGGATAAATACGTATTATTGCACGTAATAAAAATAAGGCTGATTTCAACTTGACAAAAACCACAGCGTAGAATTATATATCACTGAAAAGATATTGAATTGAGCTTTTTTGTAATAGTTGCAGTTATTGCCTATCTTAAGCGGGTCATGAGAAATCGCTCTTTAAACATTGGTGATCATTTTTTCGCCTCACCCTATATATATTATTGAGCGCCGATGTTGAAAATGAAAGTGCATAATGTTGTAACAAATTGTGACGTTATGTTATAGCAATTGGAGAAAAAATAAATTAAACTCACGGGAGTATGATTAGCCCAGAATTCTTCTGCAGTCAGAACCTGACTCGTCACCAAATCCTTATAAAGCTGGCACAGCTCCGGATCTTCGGCGAGAGCTCGGTTCTTCTCTTCCAACTCTTTGTTGATTTTACGTTTGAAACGTGGCAGTAGTTGTTGCAACGCTTCCTTGACGGCGTCCCGATCCCGTATTTGTTTATCCGCACCCTCGGGATTCAGGAACTGGAAGGTGGACGTTCCGCCGTCGTGTAACACGACCTGCAGCTGAATCTTGCTTTTCCCGTCGGGAGAAATTTTCTGCACTGTTGGAAATAATCATATTTTTAGTCACCATGTTTCAAAACCAAATCGTACTACTTCTACCTTTGTCCCAATTTATCATTATTATTATTTATGGGACAGAGATAGCAACTTGTAATATAAAATGATTACTTTTTATGTCACTGAATCTATGACTGACGGAAAAGGAATCTTTTCCGTTCATGATCCACGCTAGCCGTTCCGCCATCAAATAAAGCGTTCCGTCGTTTTTCTTGTGCCGCACGCTATTCATAATGAGGAGTACATCTTCCGAAGAAGTCATCTCTGTAATGTATTCTAGATGACATTAAACCAAAATTGTCAATAACAGACGTATCGTCGGCTTAAGAGTGTAAAAACAATTTTTTTTTCGCAGGTTCCCACTCTAAGCCGATGATATGAAATATCTCAATGCAGAAAATTTTAAATAACTGATTTTCTTATTACTATAAGAACTCGATCTGCACATGTCTTTTGATTATTAATCAACCACCAATGAGAACAGAGTATTAAAAGTTGCCTTTTTAAGCTTTCACTGAAGAACCAATTAATTAACGCAAAGTTTAAGTTAATTAGTTTTTAAATGAATTAAGATTTGTTTTAATGAATATCCCATTGGTTTGTTAATGAAATAGAAATGACGTATAATAAAATGGATTCAACAAATTACACAATTTTGAATCCATTTTTATATAATAGTCAAGTACCTAAATTATATTAAATGATAAACAATATTATTTTATTCTCATTTCAATTAAATATACTTTTTATTTTTCAATTTTCAGATATCGTTAATATATATAATAAAGTAAATTTGCGTATATTTTTTCATCCTCATAATCCAGTATAATAATTCAAAAACTATAGTGGTATAAGTGAATGAAGTGCAAAATTAACCATAAAGGAAGCTTTTTAGTCAAAACATTGGTCATGCAGAAAAAAAAGGAACACGCGATGATCTTCACGGGTAAAAGACATCGAGTGAGATCGCATATACAAGATTCGGATTAGGTTTAAAAGGGTTGTATAGATATCAAGTTGAGACAGTGATGAATGATAATCATATCACCTGCAGGATATATTCGATTCAGTTTTTGTTGTTCGTTGCTGTTAAAACATCATAATTCCCTGTCAACAACCATGCCGACCCTTGAAGTCGCCATTGCTTTACTTTAACTTCTTGTTATGAACTCGGTCGGTCATTGGTTTTGACATGTTCACGACGATTGTTAACCTTACGCCAAAATATTAAACTAAACTTATTTTACACAAAATACGAAACTGAAACTTAAAGCTAAAACCAACGCCTGCTAGTTGTAGGGTTTTTTACCAATGTGAATTTTTTGATGAACTTTGGAACCGGATGCCAAGCAAAGCTCTGTTTATCACATTTGCATTTGTAAAAAGGTTGTAAGTATACCTTTGTCACGTGGGTTGACATGTTCACGACAATTGTTAACCTTACGTCAAAATATTAAACTAAAATTACTGTACACGAAATAAGAAACTGAAACAAAAAGCTAAAACCAACGCCTGCTAGTCGTAGGGTTTTTCACCAATGTGAATTCTTTGATGAACTTTGGAGCCGGATGGCCAAGCAAAGCTCTGTTACGTGGGGGGTTCAAAAAGAAAACACTTCAATTCATTAATTATTCAAAATTATCATGATTCTTGGAAATAAAAGAGATGTTGTGATTAACTGAAGTGCAAATAAGAATGTTAAAGTAACTAATGAAAATGTTTAACTGAAAGTCATTCTGTAATGTTTTAAAAGTGTTAATAAAAAATTCTGAATTTTTTTCTCGTGTATAAAAGTCTTGTTTTCTTCGTTTCGATTAACGTTTAGAAAATAGTATTAAGTTTATTAAGAATTGAATGGCATGCGTGTAACTTATTGTAAAATTAAATAGTGATATTGCTAAGACACAGTATTAATAAATGGAACAGTAATTTAGAGAATAACAATTCTTGCTTTTGTCCAAAATAACTACCATTGGTTAAGCATATCAGTAGAAGAAAAATAGTAATGTAAAATTACCTGTCGGGTCCGGGTCGATTGTGCTCTTTGACCTCCTGGTCATTGTTACGTCATTTATACTCACATAACTTGTACACAGGTGAGCACTCATAATAATAAATTATTGTTACATTGATAAACTTTCAATCTTAATATACAACTCACGTATAGCGGAGCAAGCGAGTAGTATTTTGTTTTATTATATTATAGTTAAGATTGATGGATAGAGAAGAGTTGAAAACTTTTCGTCGACTCTCTCTGACTTGATAGGATAGGAATGATGGAATTGTGATAATGATTATGATGGAAATTATGGTAATGTTGGAATTTTGGCGATTATGGGAATTTAGTAATTAAGATAATATTGGGGAAAATATTAGGTATTGGCTCGAATATAGCACAACCTCGAACATAACACGACCCCCAATGTTTTGAAATCATTTCAAGAAAAATCAAAAGAAAATTAAAATGTAGGCTACAAGCAATTTCTATTTACAATACAATGAATAAATAACCTAAAAGTTTACTGATTACTTCTTATCTTGTTCACGAAGTGGGCGCGAAACGTGTTGATCATAAGGTGGAAATATCAACACAACACCGTCAACACGTGTGTACGACGACGTCACCTGAAGGCGTGGTCACAGAGCTTTTACGAACCAATCACGTTACGATCACATATTTGGATCAAATAACGCGAGTGGTGTTTTTGAGATTGTATTTTCGGAAAAAAACATCGCGCTATATTCGGGCCAATAACAAATGTTCATCGTGGAAAATCAGCGAATGTACTTAGAAAAAATGTGCGAAATCACCAACGAATTGTAAAAATGCGCTATAGAAATAATGGAAAGATTGGTAACAATGAACACTTGTATTAACTTAGGAATTAATCACCTGTAGTTAGTTACTAAGTAGAGGACAGTACGTACTAGGAATTATAGGAATTACGGAATATGGAATTATAGAGATTAATATGTGATTAATGTACAGTGAGTACATTCCTAAGAGAATATTGTTCAGGGAGTACATTCCTAGAAAAGCATAGCGAAATGCTGTAATTTCAATCTTAAGTTAAAGCAGAACAAGTTCTAATGCTCTATTGTTAGACACTCCATACGAGACAACGGATATACCTACTAGAGAAATAACCTTAGTAACTTTACTTTAAATGATGGTTCCAGAATCCATATTGTATTGATAAGTAGCAGATATCATAGATATTCTTGACATAAATCCTTGTTAAACTAACTTGAACTAGCAATATGAAATCGCATGCCACAGAGACAGGGTAAAGAATACATCTGTTCTGTGATGGCTAAGCGCATGATAGATAAATGATATGGGAATATTAGTGATAATTGGGAATTAGATTAATAGTGAATTGAATAGATCAAATTTTAGAAATAACACGATCGTGGTAGTCTATAGGACAACGTCAAAAAACTTTCCGAAAAACTCATTAAATTGACTAACTATATTGACGTCATCGATGACATTACAGATGTAATAAAATGACATGTGCTTAAAACGCCTTATTCAACGTATACTATAATAGCGCTTTGGTAGAGCACTGGACTGACATGCCAGTAGTCTGGAATTCAAGTCTGCATTGGACGTTTTTTTATTACAGTATTTAATTTTTTGTTATCTATTTTTTAATACGTAAAATTTGTACAATTTCCTATGTATTTAATCTATTTTTTATTTACTATAACTTCAATAATAAATGAGACGAATGGAAATTGTAGCGAGTACCGTAGTGAACCTGTGCTGTGACCTTCTACCCGTTTTTTGAACAGTAGTTACGCCCTCAATAATAAACTACAGATTTGGTTCCCTATATATACCCATAAACCCACCCTAATAAACCCACCCTTCTCCCGAGCTCAAGATACCATGCAAAACACGGGTTTTTCATTGTCAGTAAGCTTCGAAAATATCGCATGATAAAGCGTGTATTAGCTGGAACATTTTCCCATTTCAATATCAGTAGCGCCATCAAACTACAGATTTTGACAACTAATGGTACTCATTAACGTTGCAGATATCGCATGATAAAGCGTGTGTTAGCTGGAACATTTTCTCATTTCAATATCAGTGGCGTCATCAAGCGACAGATTTTGACAACTATTGGTACTAATTAACGTTGCAGATATCGCATGATGAAGCGTGTATTAGCTGGAACATTTTCCCCATTTCAATATCAGTGGCGCCATCAAGCGACAGATTTTGGCAACTATCGGTACTAATTAACATTGCAGATATCGCATGATAAAGCGTGTATTAGCTGGAACATTTTCCCATTTCAATATCAGTGGCGCCATCAAGCGACAGATTTTGACAACTATTGGTACTAATTAACGTTGCAGAAATCGCATGATGAAGTTCAAATTATTAACATTGGAAACATCACATGATTAAGCCCTTATTGGGTTAATCCTGCGATATCTGCAATGTTAACAACTAACAATACTTAAATACTACCAAAATCTGTCATTAGATGGCGCTAGTAATTAGTATTAATAGTTGTCAAAATCTGTCGCTGGACGGCGCCACGGGTATTGAAATGCGAATATATTTCAGTTAATACACACTTTATCATGCGATATCTCCAACGTTAATTAGTACTAATAGTTGTCAAAACCTGTCGCTGGACAGCGCTATTGGTATTGAAATGGGAAAATGTTTTAGCTAATACACGCTTTATCATGCGATATTTTCGAAGCTTACTGACAATAAAAGAACCTATGCTTCGCACGGGATCTTCACCTTGGGTTCCCGTGTCACATAAACTCACTTTTTAAAGAAAAACTGTCAATAATCATGAAGTCATACTCCACACTTATTTAAAACCAGACCAAATGCAAATGAAGTTTTGAATAAAAACAGCTTCTTTGATGAATGGGTACAGAGAAACGATTTGGTGCCGATCCTAGTTGTAATTAAGCAAAAATTAACTCTTTAACCAGAATTTGCTTCTGAAATAAGCAAATTTTGGTGTGACAAGTAGAGCAATTGGTGGACAATTGTGATGTCGGCTTCTTTCCCAACGAAATATGAAAACTGGTTGGAAAAGACATCAAACCAGCTGACGGTCACAGTCTTCCATTAATCGCTCCACTTGCTACACCAAAAAATTGCTAGCCAGGAAGCCTTAAAACTAATAAATCAGTATATATTTTTTTTAATTAATATAAATACAGAAAAGTTTAAATTAGAAATTATTTACTATATTAAAAAAAAATTATAAGTCAACATGTTGGTGAAAAACAATAACCAACCCTCTGGTTAAATAAACCTACTACATGTAACATGTACAATGTTAATGACATCCGGTGAATGACTCACCTTATAAACCTGCAACAAAAACCTTAAAACAATTTCTTACCTAACTTTCACTTTCAATCTTCTAAAATCGACTTACTAAATGAATTCATCCCAAATAATAATAATAATAATAATAATAAAAATTGGTGATAAATCAAAAAAAAAAACTCCAAAATAAAATTTCTAAACAATTCATTTCTATATCTAACTTTAAAAAATTTACAATGGAATAACTCGTATTGAACAATCCGGTTTGGTGTCCCCCCCTGAGGGAAATGTCTATTGAAGTCGCAAGTGCACCTGTTTCCAACCCCTTTTGTCGTCTTCTTTTGAAAATAAGAACAAGTCAGGTTAGTTTTCTTTGGCTCCTTGTACTCGAAAAATAATAATAATATCAAAGTACAATTTTGTATTTTCAAAAAGGTGTCATGACTTATAACAAGTTGTATAAGAAATGATATATAACATTTTTTTTATAATTTATGTATAAATTATAATCTTATATGAAACGATTTTTAGTTATCTAGAATTCCGTTATAAATTATATATATATATATATTTCTATTAGAATTTTTCATGAGTTATATAGTAATTTATATAATGCAATTTAGTATACAAGTTTTTTATATTAAATTATATTAAATTCTTATACATATAGGAATTTTTGTATATATATTTTTATAAACAAATTAGTCTGATAATTTTTATTACCATTTATTCCCAAATGCACCAATTAGATTTTTAATATAATTTCCTAATTAATTTCTAAAATATTTTAATTAATAAAAAATTAAAACAAATTTTCAATTAAAAAAAAAAAAATTAATTCCAATTTAAACCAAATAATAACAAATTCATATACTTCCTTTCTTTTATCATAATTTTTTTATAAAATAATATATATAATTAAAATTTTAAAACAATTTATAATTATTTCCTTAATCAACAATTATTAATTAAAATTAATATCTAAATTTGTTCAACCAACATTTTTCTCAATAAAACTCACCTGTGGTGATTGTACCTCCGGGCTCACCTGTCTTCCAGAACGTTAAAAAAAAACAAAATAAGGGATAGAAAATGTTATCCCGAAATTTTTCACGCGACGGGATAAACTGAGGGTGCGCCAGTACGAGCCAATCGGAAATCAGAATTTTGGCACGCCTCCAAAAACGCAAAGTCAGTACATAAAGTTGAACTAGAAGAAGCCAACGAAGAGAAAGAGGCAGCAACTTTAAACTACACTATACACAACAAGAATGGCGACAGATCCTAGCCACCAAAACTTAGTCGACAAACCTCGAGTTATTGTTTTAGGAGGTAAGACATGATACGTATTCATTTAAAAAAAAGTTATACATATAAAATTATACATATATTACAATAATAATAATAATTTATTTTCAAAAATGGAGTTTTCTCCATGTATAAACTATGGCACCTGTTGGTTTTGTTCATCACAACGAGGTTTTTATATTTTATTCAAAATGTCCTTGAAGGACTGTGAAAATATATATATATAAAAAAATAGGAAAGTATAAATAAAAAATTTAACGACGCGTTTATTCTTTAATGATACATTGATTTCTTGAACCAAAATGTCGATCTTGTTTTAATTCACTTTTGCTATTTTTCTTCCTCTTTTACAAAACGTTCCTCTTGTTTTATGCCGCACGAATTTCAGCTGTTGTTAATTAAATGAAAAATGTAAAAATAAGTAAACATTAAAATAACACATACAAATAGGTGGACATTAGGTATTTTTTTCATTAAGTTTTATAAAAAAATTTGGCACGCGACTATTTTTTTGTCAATGTGTAAATTTTGTGCCTATTTATATTCATGTGTAGATATATCAATGTATGTAAATATATAATTTTGTTTTATAAAAATTTAATTACTTTTTTTTTTGTATATTACTTTTCTAATAATAATAATTTGTTGCAGAGTTATGTTTAGTTATGCTATGTATGTATGTGTTCATTACACATTCCTTTATGTTATGGTTCATGTTCATAACAACACATTGATTTATAGTTGCACATTTCATTCCGTACACTGACTCATGAAAATCAATGATTTTGCTGAATACATTACCGACAATGTATAGAACCCAGGCATTCTATACAATACCAAGTCTGGTTTAGGCTATGTATGAAATTAGCATTGGAATAGTTATACTAGGCAATAGTTTTTAGTCTTTTTTGGAAAAACATTTTTCAACTGAACCATTTTAGTCCTATTCCAGGTCTTAAAACAGTTGTGTAGACAAAATGTTATTTCATACCTTGCCAAAAGAGGCTAGGAATTGTATAGAATTCTATACATTGCCGGTAACATATATTATTTCACATGTCGAAAAAGTCTTGGAGCAGCTTTAATAAATGAAAACTGCACCAAGACTTATGGGACACCCTGTACACACAGAGGTAGTAGACCTCAGTATAGATGTTTATGGGCAATTTATTATTAAATTTATAATTTAAAATTTTCATTGAAAACAAGTGTGCACATTTTCCAAAAACGTGTGCCCACAAGTAGCGGAAGTGTTTATCCTGTTTGTGTGCACTCGGTGCTGCGGAAATGTCAACTGCTAATCCAACCATGCAGCTGTTGTAAAAATTCTTTCCACAAGACCTAGCTTTATGATATCACCTCAAGGTGTCAACCTTTGGCACACACAAAATTACCATTTTCACAAAACAATAAAACGCGACGCCACTTTCTTTTATGCATCGAATGAAATTAATGGCAATTATTGCACAATAATCCATCAAGACGATCGATTCGGTTCCAATTTTAAACCGACTCATGACGCAAAATTCAAAATTTTAAAATTTGGCTTTCTGTCCTTTTCATTATTAACAAATGCATCGAATAAAAATTTTTTTGTATCGAAAGCGACTTTTTTACTATGTCGTGAGCGGTGATGATACCGCAGTGATACTGTTGTTTCCAGCGGTATCTGGCACCGAGTGATTCGTCAATGTGTCATCGTCGGTGATTCATCCTGATACGACACTTCTGGTAAACGAAAACGATTAAATAAAACGCAAACAAATGATGGCATTGAATGATTAGCGTTAACACACTGTACGATTGTCATGTGCGATTTCTATGCGATGATTGAAACGTTCGCAATCTCTAAAAGTCAAAGATAACGTACTGCAAGGAAGAAGAAAAACTTGAGATGCAAATCGATTAACATACAGTGTGATTAGTGAATAAGTGGACATTGATTCATGTCAACTATTCTATTTTTTATAGGTAACGGGTTCATAGGAAGAAATTTCATAGAATATCTAATTCACAATGACCTGGTGTCCAAGGTTCGGGCCGTGGATAAAGTCCCTCCACAAACGGCGTGGTTCAACCAGCGTCATCAGGTATAGCAAAACTCAAATCGGTGTTCGTGTGATGAAAATGCTAAATTAAATCTATATACGGGGTGTTCTTAAAAGGTTCCTAGTTTCAATTTCAAACACATGCTATGCATCAAAACTAGCCAGAAAGTAGATAAAAACATGGGTCTGGAAATGATTCCCTTCCGAGATAACACAGGGTGTCTCATCTCAATCACTCTACTTTGTAGGTGTGCAAATGATGCATTTCCAGACCCATGTTTATATGGACTCTTTTGATGTCTTCATGCAAAACATCTGAATAAAAATTGAATGCAAGTTAACACCCTGTGCAACCCATTTTTAAACCTGTAGGAAATATTCTCGGATCCTCGAGTCGAATTCAAAAGTGCCAATCTGATCAACACGGGTGAGGAACATAAAAATATCAACACCAGTCATGTTATACACAACTAATTTTTATAACATGCCATTTTGTAACTAAAATTTTTCCTTGCAGCTTCGTGTCGCAATGCGTTTGTCGATGACGACGGCGACTACGATTACGTCGTCAACGCAGCCGGAGAAACCAAATACGGGCAAACCGATCCTGTATGTATAATTGTTATGTTTCCACATGGACTAATTGAAAACGTTAACCAGCTAGGTAAAGGTGTTAACGAGACATTTTTTTTTTCCATAGGTTTACAGGGAAGGAATCGTCAAGCTCAGTGTGAACTGCGCCGAACAAGCTGCCAAAATGGGCGCCAAACGCTACATTGAAATTTCGTCCGGTCAGTTGAGTCGGAGCGAAAAGGTCATAGAAATTTTAATAAATAGATTATAGTTAAATAGGTTGTAAAAACTCTAGACCTAGTTTCATGTTTTTCTCGTGGGGGAAAAATTTCAGGTTCCTATGAAAGAAAACGACAAACCCGATCCGTGGACGTTCGTCTCTCGGTTCAAACTCAAAGTGGAGGAAGAACTGCGGGCCATACCCAACTTGAACTATGTCGTGATCCGGCCTGCAATCGTCTATGGAATTGCAGATCGACAAGGTTTAGGTAAAACAAAATCTTAAAACAACGTTGCCCGTATCGTAATGTATGTTGCCTCTAGTTGATGCCTTTGTTTTCGTTGCAGTTCCCCGATTGGTCGTCGGCGCGGTGTACAAACATCTCGGCGAAATGATGAAGGTATCCATTCATTCTTTGCGACTTAGAAGTTTTCTTTTAGCAAAAAAAACATCAAAATCGACATTTTGATAATATATTTTTCGCTAACAAGTTGCTGTGGAACAAGGAGCTCAAGTTAAACACCGTCCACGTTCGAGACGTTTGTCGAGCGTTGTGGCATCTGACAACGCACGGCCGATCTGGGGAAGTTTACAACGTCGTCGACAAAGGACAAACGAGTAGGTTTACATTTTTCTCTTTCAGAGCTACATTTTGATTAACCCCTAACATTAAAAAATTATCAGGTTATATATTAATTTTTCATGTGCATTGAAATTTCAGCCCAAGGTAAAATCAGTGAACTTGTTTCCGATATCTTCAACATCAACCACGATTACGTCGGTACGCTGCTCTCCAACTTGGCCAAGGTACGCGTTCGACGTTTTGACAGTTTCCGTTAAAAACACCAGAAACATGATTGGGGGGGGGGGTAATTCCTGGTTGAGTATCGTGTGATGTTTAGTGACTAAGGTAACAACCATGCATTGCCGTGGAAACATTTGTTGGCCACAGCTACTATGATCACGGATAATGTTATCAATCTGTTATTGCAATCATAACCAGTCCGTCCCAAAACACTGTTTAATTAGCTGGTTATTGTTATCAAAAAGCAATAGTCTCAAAGTGATCATAATAACAAGATTTCACTGTGTAATAAAATGCACTGCGAGTGTGTGCCGTGGCAACAAGTAAAAACACTATAGTTACCATGGACAGAAAAAACGTTATTGATAAACATGCGCTTTAATTTCAAGCGTGTTAACATTTTCATAGGCCGACATGAGCGGAACGGTCGAAGAGATCAACAACAAACATTCTACTCCATGGGCCGACGCTTGCGCCAAAGACAACATTGTCAACACTCCTCTTAATCCTTACTTGGCTCAAGTACGTTTCGTTACCGTTTCGCACGATACGTTCGGTTTAAAAAAGTCAAATAAAAATTTTTCACCACCGTTTTTTTTCCACCTTAGGAACTGCTGTACAACAAACACCTCAATCTGGACGGCTCAAAGTTGGAAAACACAGGATTTACGTATCTCGTTCCCGAACTGACCAAAGACAATCTCAAAGAGGTGAAAACACCACTTTGTTTTTAAACAAAAACCCGTTCCTTTATCCATATTTAAACATTTAATTAAATCCTTCATTTTTTCCGAACGTTACAGGTGATTCAAGATTACGCTACATTGGGTCTGTTCCCACGTTCGTTGGCTTCGACGTCGTAGCGTTTTGTTCCGCCCTGAATCTCGTTCCTTTTTTAAAAGACAAATCTCAATTTTTTTAACAAAACAAAAACTGTTCGATTTTTTGTCACAATTTTTAACACAGTAAAAAAAAAAAATATATATATATATATATATATTAAAATAATTCATAAGATCGTCAACAAAAACCACCACTTCAAATTTTATGTAAAAACACCTTCATTTTAATTCTCTCAATGTACAGTGTGATACATTTAATATTATTCTTTTTTTTTTTATATATATTTTTTTTTAATTTAATCGTTTACTCATAAAAAAAAATAAATTGTGAAGAAAAAAACAAAAAAAAAACATGAAAGGTATTTTCTTTATCTCCATAGACATTTAAACATTCGTACATAAAGATATCGCTCCGTTCGAAAAAAAAAATTTATTATTCATTTTTCTTTTGGCAATGCTCGAAAAAACGTGAAAAAATCGCACATGTAAAAAAACAAAATTAAAAATTATATGTATATAAGTGATAGGTAAATCAAAATGTACGTTGCGTGAAATCGCACAAAAAAAAATTTTTCACATGCACAAAAAATAAATCGTTTTGGCGTTCTCAATACCGACGTACGTACGCAAAGCGATTCATCACAATACATTTTTTATACAAAACGCATCATGCATACTTCACACCACAGGCTTCGAAAAACTTGCAGATTAAACAATAAAAAAAACAAAAAATTAAAATAATTTTAACCGGCATAAACTGGAACTAACCTCTGTACAAATCAAATCGCAAAAATCGTATAATAAAAAGAAAAAATGTTAATCCATTAAACTTGTATCTACAGTAAATTTGCAGCTTGTACAACGTGATGTGTCGTATATATAACGATATACAAACACTATGCTATTTTATTTATTTCATTAACGCGACTTCCCTCGCTCGACGACGACAACGCTATTTGGCACCCATCAAACTCGCCAGGTTTATTTTATTCCATATTGTATTTTAAAAAAACCCGGAGACGGAAACGGTGCCCTGGTTCAAAATTTTCTCAACGAGCGGCAAATGATGTTTCATTAATGAAACACCAAATGGAGGAAAAAAAAAACAAAATGGATAATAATAATAATAATACGATTAAACTCTCGTTTAATTTGGACCATTACCAAACAACTTGGACAGCAGCAGTTTATTTTATTTATTTATTTTTATAATAATAATAAGCTATATAAACTTTGATGCGTGATACCTTTTACTAATATTTCGATCGGTTTTTTATTTTTGGAATGTGACTAAATTTCAACGACGAAAATCTGTACCGCTAGCCTCGACACTACGATGCGACAAGCTTTACGACGATAAGTTTTTTTTTTGCGTTTTAAGAGGCTAGCGGGTACACATCTCCGTCATCATGCAAACTGCCGTTTTGTTTTTAATAGCAAAAAATAAAATTGCAACATGAAAAAAAAAAATACGCGTTATTAAACTGTCATCATCGCTAATCAATAATAATAATAATAATATCCAAACGAGAAAAACAAAATCTTTCTAATGGTTAAGTGTACCATGCTTCAACGAGCGTTAAGGCGGCGGCGGAGACAACGAGAATAAGACAATCAAAAATTTTATCCGCATTTTTTAAAACGTTTGTCGTGTTATTGTTTTGTTTGTTTTCTCTTGAAATTGCTAGAAATACCGAAGTACGTTTTGGCGACTATCTCGATTATGGCAAACTGATAATTAAGAAAAAGATTTTTTGTTGTTTTTTTTTTTTGCAATTTTTTTTCTATATATATATATATATATAACATTTTTATATATATATAATACGAATTTTTATATATATATTTATAATAATAATAATAATAATAATAATTAAAAGCAAATGTTCAATTTTTTTTGCTTCGTTTTGGTTGTTTTGTTATTTTTTTTTTAGCACATGATACAAACAGCCCACATCTGACAGTACAAACTTATATTTTTTTTTCTGGTATTTTGTTTCGTTTGTTTTTGTTTTTATTTTTTTTTTTTTTTGTAATTATTTTTCTTTTTTTTTTTTTTAAATATACTTAAACAAGCTAAATAGAGAAAAGTCAAGCGGGCCTACGTTTGGCAACACTGTTTCCGTCGCGCTTCAGAGTTATCTGTGGGTTCGACACTGATTGTCCTAACATCGCCCCGGCCCGCGCTGTCGTCGTCAGGACTATCCCGAATTTGCTTCTGCGATACAATTCTGTAAATTTCTGCAAAAAACAAAAAACACAGACGTGCATGTTTTAATGACAAACTCGTTCCGATTGGAAATACATTAAACCCTAAATATATATACGTGCATAAAAATAAAAAGCGTTTGAATCATTGCTCTTGACAATAATGCCACGGTTTCCGATTTCTCTCACAAGAGGACAACCCTTTACAGCCAAATTATTTTGAGTCATTAAATCATATAAAAAAAGTTAACACGT
>JAQIWH010002497.1:0-24265 GCA_034695005.1 Cryptops parisi | reverse complement strand
TTTCTTCAATGTTGTTGGACTGCTCCCGCAAATAAAAGTCCCCTAGACAACTGCCAACGGGAGAGCAGTTCACAACATACTACACACATGGAGTTTACCGTTTGAAAGCTTTGGGTTCACAAATGCTCGTGATGTTGTTAATATTCTTTAGTTGCACTAACATTATTAGTGTGACATTAGTGGAGGAATTTTTATTTTCATTGTCGTGGCCGTTAAACCCTATCGTGTCGTCTGTCTGTCCGTCCGTCTAGACGGAGACTTCCGATCAGCGTTACTTCCGGTGATGGATCGCTTATTCCGATTGGCGTTAGCAAAATGGTTCTCGATATACGTGACTCACCCCGATGGTCGTTTTTTCGATCCGATCGCTATTTATGGAATCCGCTTCTCGGTAATTGCCTTCAGCCCAATCGATGAACTTTTTGTGCTGTGTTTATTCTTTCATTTTGCGATTTATAAAGATTTTTATTTTTTGATATTTTTTGTGTGTGTGTTTCGATTGAAAAGCGTTGATTTTTTTCCCGTCTCGTGTCGTTTTTATTGAATAGAGTTTCGTATCGTGGCATTTCTGGACGGCGATACGTGACCCGATATCGGGTGGGGGTAATTTCCTGTTTCTTGTAGAAAAGCTACGGTCGATAAATGTACCGATTTTATTTTTTTTTATATATATAGTTTTCCAAGGATTTGAAATGATAAGCCATTTTTGGTGGACGTTGAATATTATTATGACATCTAGGCGGTTGCACAGTATGTTGCTTTGTAGTTGTGGGACGAGAAATTGAGCTCACGTGTTTTGTTTTGTTTTGTTTTTTTTATCCCCGAGGGTTTAAGCACGAAATGGGGTGAAGTGACGAGTCTTCTACTGTTTCATTTTTCGGATTCAGCGATCGATGGCCATAATTGAAATGATCGATTTTGGCATTGGTTTCGCTATTAGAAACAAGTTCTCTGTGTGTGTGTGTGTTTGTGTGGAGGTAGTGCTTTTGCTGCCGTCGAATCGGGATCGATAATGAAATCGATAGAATAATCGCGCCTGGATTTTTCACTCGGACTCGTAATGAAGTTGGGGTCGTAAATAGCGAAAATCAATGCCACCAATGAATCTAGGGTGCGCGTTTTCAGTTTCTCTTATTTATCGAGAAAAACAATCGACCTTCGTCGCTTGTGGAAAAAGTTTGGATTGATAATTGTGCGACGTGGGTCAATGAGAAAGTTTTGTTCGTGGTCTAGTTTGTGTTTTCGATTGTCCGTTTCATTTGGAATGTAAATGAAAAATAAAAAGCCTAAGGGTTGCCTTAAAGAGGTTACTTTTCCGAGATATCTCTACGTCGACGACTTATCGAACGAAATGGAGATGGTGCGACTAACTCGTTTGGAGACCGTTTCCAAACTTTGCTATTTGACGAAAGTTTTAGTAGTGTGAATTCTCCATCCCATTTGTTCGTAGCAAGTTTGTCATTCTGAAAGAAGTCTCGGTTGCATCATTATCGGCACAGGGGTGGGCGCCATGGAGGGTGTCATGCGATGCATTAAGTATATTCTTCGTTGTCCTCGTCGTCTTGCTGTTGTCGTTCCTCTCAGCTAACAGTTAAACCGTTAAGCAACAACAAGCAAAGCTTCATCGGTTGTTTCAACAGCAAGAGTAGTAGTAGTAGTAGCAGCAGCAGCAGCGCCAACGACATTAACGATTCCCCTTTCTCTATCTCTCTTTGCTCGCCATCATTATAATGATGGGCTACTTTCTCCCGAATCGAGATTCTAATGGGAATTCCAATTTAACGTCCGTTTTCTTACGCGTTTTCCAGACGAGTTTAAGTTGGGAGTTGGCACCGTTAAATTGATTGTGAGTTAGCTAATGCTGGCTAACGTGCTGCCCACGCCACGGCGCCACCTTATTCGGTTATTGCCTCGGCCGCGACGTTTCTCTGTCCACCGCCCGAGAGGCCGTCGAGGAATGAATAAATAAATAAGTGAGGAATTTAAATTGCAGCTGTCTGTAAGGAGGTGGAACCTATCTTCTTCGTCGCGCCCTCACTTTGTACTTCTTCGTCGTCTTTCCTTTTTCCTCACTTACTCCCACGCCATTGAACCGCAAGAAAGTAACTCGGCCCCATTTTCGGAACAAACTTCTCTATTCGCTCGCTAGTTAACTCGCTTTGTCTCGCGCATCGTTTTACAAGTTGCTCCAAGAGGTCGCTTCTTTGGTCGCCTTCGGTGTGTGTGGCTTCATTGACTCGACGGTTTAGATTAACTTGGGTTGTTGTTTGCTCGTTTTGTTTTTTTCATCATTGTAGTCAGTGGTTGGCTTTTGTCCATTGTCCTTCTCGTTTTAAACGGAATTTCAAGTTGTTGCCGTCTGGTGGCAGCACTCACAAAACAGCTTCGCGACGTGAACTTCGATTTTTCTTTCTTTTCAACGCCGCAGTTTTGAGGGTCCGAGTCGACGAGCTTCTAGTGACAATAAAAACGCAAAACAACCTTTCCGACCTATCTTGCCATCGATTTTGGAGTTTTTGTTTTGTTTTGTTTTTTTTTGTCCTTGGCGCGCCAAAAGGTAGTCTTCCCCGTGGGAAAAAGACGATAGGGCTGGAAAGAAGTGGTCGTTGGTCGAAACGAAGAGAAAACCATGGATCCTTGGGGAAAGTCTTTTGCCCCGTTGATGCCGAGGCGAACGAGGAGGCGGTTGATTTACTGTCGGGATGTGCTCATTCGACGATCCCATTGGCCGCCACCTCGTGGCTCGTAACGGTCTCTCACCCCCGACGTCTTGGTAGTAGTAACAGCTGCGGTGTCGTAGTCGAAGACGTTTCTGCATCTTGGCTACGAAACGAAGAGACCTTAGCATGACGCGATGCCATTCGACGCTCTCGCTCGGCTGTGTTCTTTCCGACATAGAGAATGCCCTCTTATCACCCTTCAATGCTGATACACTGTGGGGGATGATCGTCGTCGTTCCAAGTTTTAAAGCCTACGCTTGACCAACGTTTAAGAATCGTTGTTAATGTAATGACATTCCTTAACAATATGCTCGGCGGTAACATCCGGTGACTGAAGATGCTTCGTGAATTAGTTTATCGTTTACTGGTTTATTCCATTTTGTGGGAATAATGTGATGAGACTCGAAGCATTCGGGATTTCAGTACGATGGTACTGACATAGTTGGGGGGGGGGAGTATCCGTTCGGTTCAAACCATTTAGTAATGCCTACGCGATTTTTAATTAAACTGGAACGAGTCAAAATAAAATAAAATAAATAAATAAATAAAATCAGCTTATGACAACAGAATTGTTGCTTATGCTCGTGATGTTAAACATTCTATTTTCATTTTTGTTGTTGGTGTTTTATGTGTATGTATACTATTGATCCATTTGGATCATTTTAAGTAAAATAATAAATAAATAAATAAATATCGCTAAGTAGTCGTAAGAAGGATCATCACTCGATGAAGCAATCGACTGTTTTCAAATGACCAATACTTGCAAATCCAGCATGATGTCAATAGACGAAATCCGGTATAGACTCCTGTATGATCAAATTATGAAGTTGTGTAGGTTGAACGCTTTTAATCTTTGTTTATTTATTTCGATTAGACTTTTGAGTAGACTAAATGGCATCATGGCCAAATGGCTGGCGAGATTTTGGTGGCTCGCTGGCGGGTGCATCGTGTCATCAACAATGGCGGAAACTGTCGGGGCACAAAGGGTTGCTTGTCTAGTGGCTCGTCCACGAGTCGTTCGACCGAGATGGCGAAGGAAACAACGGGAGAGGGGGGGGGTTATAAAGGGAGGGGAAGAGGAGGGAAAAGAGAAAGGTTCCGAGGTTATTGCAACGGTCGATTCGGGGTCCATTTTGGGGAAAGGTTGGCGCGCGTTTCGCCTCGAGCCGTGGGCATTAGTGTCGCTCGTATTGTCGATGCAATCTGTTCTTATATGCAAAGGGGAGCCTGCACTGAGTGACCATCGTGTCGCCGCTTGCTTTCTCTTCTCTTCCTCCTCCGCCTTATATTGGCGATCGCTCTTATCTCGAGCGGGCATTACACGCTGCCGATTGAAAGGCTGTGCTCGCTCGTTCGCTCGCTCTCTCGGTGCCCCACACCCACGCCCAGCCACACGCTCTCTCCCCTCCCTATTCTTTCCTTTCTGTCTCTCTTGCTAACCCATCCCCTCCTGAAACCTCGTTCACAATCGACAACGACGTCAACGCTGCCGGACCGAAGTCGAATTAAAGATGGTCGTTGTCGTCGAGCGGCTTTTCGCCCTTTGACGTGGCCCCCGCGGGCGGTCACGTGACCACGAGGTAGGGGCGAGGCACGAAACGGAGACAACAATAGCCCGACGACGATCGCCACCGTCCATCATGCCCACGCGCTTCCTTTCGATCCGGCTCCCCTTTTATATTCGAAAACCACCACGTGGACGTTGAAGAAAAATGGTTCGAGGCTACGAACGATAGGGGTAGTAGTAGCAACGATCCCTTCCTGTTTCCACTCCATGTTGCTCCGAACCATGGCCCCGCCCGAACTTGGTAAATCCGCAAAATTTCGTACAAATTTAGCAAAGTGGACGACGACTTTAGGGACTTTGCAACAGAGAATTCACTAAGAATGGTTTTTGAGCTATTAAGAATTGGAGCTCTTCCTCTAGTAGTTCTGCCATAATAAAATGTTGTTTTTTTCATTCTTCGCTAGCCTTTGCAATTTGTTAAACATCGAAGTGAGTTAGAATTTTGCCCGAGCATCTCGTGGCCTTTTTTTAATATTATTTTCGTTCTCTTTTTAACTTTTACTCGGCTGCTCGAAACCAATTTCATTTCCTCCCCCATTTTCAGGGCCAAGTTTCTGTACTAGCTGGGAGATAGAGAGAATGGGTCCTTCTTCTCCTCTTCATTTTCCGCTCCGTAGCTTTTTGTTTTCTTAATGAAACGGCGTTGGCTGGGCCCCCGCTGCGCTGGTCGAAACGAGAGCGGGTCGCGTTCGAGGTCGGTTGTCTGTCCGTCGGTCCGCCGTTGGTTAATGTCAGGCATTAAGATGGCGTCCCCGGACAATGCTTCCGCCCGACATGCATCAAGATGATGGCCGACCGACCGGCAGAGTTTCGCGCGTGCCGCATTCCTTCGGCCTCACTTGTCCGAAGGTGCGTCCCCCTTAATGGACTAGGCGCGTAGACGGTGGCGTCCATTCCAACTCGATGAAGGACGGCGCAGCGAAGAGCCGAGAAGGCGATAGGAACAAAACAACGAAAGTCATTATTAATATTATAATAATGATGCCGCTGCTGAGTTTATTGCACCGATCATCGCCGAAGAAGAATCTTTGAATCGCGTGGAACTGCCGGACCAAAGACGCGTCGTGGGACGAGTCGTCATGGAAACGGAAAACCGTTTCGGTCCGGCTTCATTCCCATTGTTTGTCCCCTTCTTTTTTTTGTCCCCTGTTGGTGATTTGTGAATCGAAAGAAAAATTTGTCATTGTTTGTAACGTTGTTGCGCCCTAGGCCTCGTTGCTGCCCCCTCTTGGTTGTCAGAGGAAGAAGAAGAGGAGGAGATGGAGGGTCGCGTTCGACCACAAAACTGTCACCGTCGGTCTGTCGAGCGAGCGAGAAGGCGCCACTTGTGCGTTAGGTGGTCGCTCCCAAATGCATTACCTGTCCGTTCACGTGACCTCTTTCTGATGGAAACGCCCGATTTCTTTCTCACTACTAATGGACGACCGTGGGTCGTCATCTGTTGCGTCGCCGTGACAGTGACCTACGACTTCCATTGGCGCTACGTTTGGGAACTACGACACAGATCGTTTTCTAGGACAAATTGATGCTGCAAATAGTTGTTTCGTGGAAGAAAAAATAGAACCGGAAACAAGTTTTTGGATCCAAAGTTTCGTTGTGAAATTGAACGCGGATGAGATCATCTCACTTTTTACTATTATTGTTATTAGTGGTGCTGTCGTTGTGTTAGTGGTGGTCTCGATCGATGGACGATCTCTAAGAAAGATGACATAATTTTTTTTTTGTTCTTTCGACTTTCTTCTCGACTACCCATCCTCATGTTAGCGAATCGCTCGGTGTAAGCACGAAATAAATAATTCTTTCTGAAAGAATTTTTATGCTTTTTTCACGGTTCGTTCTCGATCTCTTCCCCCCCCCTCCTCTTTCGTCCTACTGTTCTTTTTCTTTTCGTCCCCCATCATTTTTGTCATTCTTTTATGCTTATTCCTTTCTTCTTCTTCATCCCCATCACCTTTTTCTTCGTCTTCTCAGTCTTCCTTGCTTTTTTCTTTCGTCTATTACAAGCTAGAGAGCAATTAAACCGGTCTCGTTTCCTTAAGAGCAAGAAGGAACACGCGGCAATTTGTTCCGAAGCGATGACGGTCGAGCAGAGACAGAAAAAAAGATAGGAGAAGAACAGAAAAAAATTTTCGGGGGAGGAATAAAAGCGACACAACATGGACGACGACGCCATCGTCGTTTGGGCTTGATGACAGGATGTTCAGTGTCGCGTGCCCATCTCGTTCGCCTTCCCGTCATGCTCCCGGTCGCCATTGTTTTATCCTCGGTCGCCATTGTAGGACCGGATCGTACACAATGGCCCCGACATGGACATTTTCTTAAAAGAAAAGCCCAATTGTCTCCCGAGTCGTAAATTTGCGACTGGACAAAAAAAAATGACGGTTGAAAAAAAAAATTCCTCGACCGTGGGTGAGGGTTGATGGGGCTGCGCGGATTTGTCGGAATTTGTAATCTTTTCTTTTTCTATTCTTATAACGTTTTTTTTTCTTCTCCGGAAGGAAATGTTTCCGCAATTTTTGAAATGGATGCTTTAAAGCGTACGAACGGGTGCAGCTTGGTTTATAGGTCTCGACTTTTTCTTCTTCCACTTTGTTAATTGCGATTGTAGGGGGTTGACATTTTTTTTCTTCTCTTTCTTATGAAAAGAAACAATTCGGTTGATAGTTTTATAGCTGTCGTATAGAAAATCAAACGGGACCTTGCTAACTCTTTTTGGCGAATAGTAAAAAGTTTTTGTTTTCATTTCGCTTACTTTCTCAATGGGATTAAGTTAAGGGTTTGATATGAAAAAGACTGGATCTATTTCTATTAATAATACACTTTGTGAGACAAAGGGAGGGGTGCTTTAGGGAGGTTGGAAACAGGCGTAGGGAATTTGCCTCGGTCGCCGTTGGAGACCCATTAACTCGGAGTTATTTACGACAAAGATTTTTTGGCTGAGACCAGACAGTAGGATGATGGGTTTTTTCCTTCACTTTATAGCCGATGGACTTTTTCTTTACTTTCTTCTTTTCGAATGACGTGTCCCGTGGATTCGTTGACGAGTTCATCAACCATCTTTTTTTTTTTTGGTGATGGGTAAGGTGTAAGATATCTTTTGTGCAGCAGGCTTTGTTTACTGCTGTTGGGGGATAATGGATTCATCAAACTTACGTTTGTGTGCGCGAGTTGGAATTTCTAGGTAGTGATCAAGAACTTTTTTTTTTCATTTTTTGGCAAGAACGTTTTTTTTTCTCTAGAGGGCGTTGGTGTTATAAGAAGATGAAAAAAAATGATTTCATATTATTTTATTTTTTTACGTTGAGTGTGGATGCCAAATGAGTCTGTCGGTTTTTGATGGACGGATTCTCACGGGTTGTGGAGAAAATTTTCTTCCAACGATTGCATTTTGCTCGACAGCTTTGTCGTCTGGTGACACTTCGATGTCGCTGTTAGAAACCTAGGTTCGAGAAGGGGAAACTTTGTTTTGTCAGTTAGTTGGATACATTAAATAACAAGCGACTTGGTTAGTTTAAGCCAATGAAGCGATTTGTTTTGTACGTTGACGCAGCGAGTCACGCGGTTTAAGATTATCATGGAGGAAGGAGTTGAATTTCGAAATGAAATGGGATTTTCTTTTTTTGGTGTTGTTGAACGTGCAGAAACGGAATGTTGGTAAGTAAAATTGCTGTAACGTTTCAATAAATCTTGTCTAGCGGAATAGCCTCGGTGCGACACCTGTACAGGTGCAAAATATTGCCAATTTTCGTAGGTTGCTCTCGCGAGTAGCGTCGGTCGGTGGGAAAAGGGAGGTGGGTGGGGGGAAAAAGACGGTGGGAGGAGGAGGGGGGGACATGTTAAAAGACGAGGAGGCCGTAGACATGTCGGATGTCGAGTGAAATAAACAAGATTACGGCTGGAGCGGTGAAAATCTCGCTTCGCTTTCGTCGCGTGGAGCGAGGCGAACGAGGCAGAGGGCGGAAAACGAAGGTAATCATTCTATTTTCGACGATCTTGTAGACAGCCATTTACTTTTTTTTTCTTCTCCTCTTCGTTTTTCGCCGTGTCGTTTCGTGCCCCTCTATCTCTCTCTCTTCTCTCTTCGTCGACATTTCCTCAAATTGAACGCGAATTATTGTAATGAATTTGAGCAACTTCACCCGTTGGCTCTTCCTCCACCCGGTGGTTGCCACCCCACCCCCCCACAGGTGTTGTTGATGTTGGCTCCTTAAAGAAGCGGGATTGGAAAAAAAAAGTGAAAGTTGGAAACCATCGGGTGATGGTGATGAAAAGATTTCGTTATTGACGGATTGCCAACTTTGGACAGGTCTAAATTAGAAATATCGAACGGTGGGTTGCGGTTGACCCGCTGCATCAATTATCCTAATGCATAACCATCCCGCGTGATGGGTATTATGTTGTTTTTTTTTTCTCCCCTCTCGGCCACCACCTCCATCTCCCTCGTGCCTTACGTTATAGTTTTTTTTTTTTTATTCAATTGGGATGGCACCTGTTCGACATAAAAGAACGGCGAAGATAAATTGGCCCTCGTCACGTGACCATTTACCGACGACGTTCCAATCCTGAATTTCGTGATGGTAATGACGTCCCGATGTTGATGCGTGTGTTTTTTTTTTTTCGTAACGACATTAGCGAAGGAATGGCTATGAAAGTCCACGCTAAAATTGTAAATGGCTAGAGTTGCAATTTGGTGCAGGGAATGAATGAGTTTTGTTGTGATGTTGTTTGGACGACCTTTGTTGGTAAGTCGATCGCTTTTGGGAGTCGAAACAACGTGCGCGTGAGGGTGGCTTTTGTCTCTCGTTTCTCTTCGACGGCTGTTGGTAGGGGGTAGACTAGACCTCGAGTTGGTTCTTCCTCTTTTCCCCCAGGTCAGCCGGTTTTATCGGCATCGGGAGAATAGAGCCGACTCGGAGTAATTAAAATTAGTAAGATTCATTCGTCCCGACACGTTAGCCCTCTAGGCCCGAGCGGATCGTAATTCATAGGCGAAGAGAAAACGGAACGGAAAGTGAGAGTGAGTGTGTTGGGGTTGAGGAGATGGAACGAGTCGTCGAATCATCATCGGTCGGGCTCATCACGACGAGGTGCTGCGCTTAATGCGTTTTTCCTTTTTTCTTCTCCCGTTTCTCCATCAACAGCAGGGTGGAGACCAGAGGGAGGAACAGCCTTACCCCCACTATACCATGGAAAGAGAAGCGTCCTCCTTCGCTTTGCTTCTAATTGAATTAGCGCCTTATTCCTGGGCGACATTCTACACCTGTCACGGAGAAGCTCCAACCACCCATACCACGGTTCAGGGGCATGTGCGTCTTTTTTTCTTTATTTCGTTCGAGTTATTTCATTAATTTGCGGAGGAGGTTCAGCGATCGATAGGCTCGCGAGCTGACTCTGCGAAGAGTTGAGAACTCGACAAATCTCTCGTGATTTCTCGGATTGGGCAAAGTTGCACAAGTTGCCACGGGACGACCCGGCTTGATTATTGTCTTCTTTTTTCTTTTATTCAATTTTTTTTGTGTAGGGGGGGGGTAAATCTTGACGCGGTTTATTCAACAGTCATGAAGGAGTCAAATTTATTATAAGTTCGTTGCATAACGTGACATAAATCATTGTATTTAGCAGTAAAAATCAATAAAAACGTACGTTTTTACAATATAAATCTTTAAAAATGTTTAAAATAGTTATACGTTCTAAATGGAACAGACAAACAAAACAAATATGAAATAAATAAATATACACGAACGTTACCAATTGTTGTTAGATTTACAATTTACGATTTTATTATATTTTTTTGTACTATGATTCTAAGGATTGTATAATAAAACATAAAACATCAAGCGTAAAAATCTTGCACAAGCGTGGGATCGTATCCAACTAAGTGAGGACTTAGAATTTCGATTGAACTCACCAACAACTGAAGGTGTCAATCCATGATCCAACTTTGTCACTTGGCTGATTCGTTTTTTGACTCAACGTTTAGTAAAGCGTCTACCAGATTGCTTTATCATAATCAACTTCCCAACTCTGTGAGGGAGGTGGGTACTTAAAGTTTAACGATGGCACCGACTGGCCTTACATCTATGTCGTTTGGCTCTCAGACTTTATTGAAATCAGAAATACAGAAATGATGATGTGGGGAGGTAGGGGTTTATTATGCAGGAGGCAGCGGGAGAACCCCGAGAAAACATGCCCACGTGGTGTCAGGTCCCAAACTGAATCCGCATGGCACGAGGAGGCGAACCCGGGCCACTACCGCCAGAGATGAATGCTCTCTGATCACCAGGCCATCACGGGGCCTCAACTCGGTGATTGTCCCCAAGTGATAAGGGTGGTTTTTTAAATGCTCATGCTGTTCTATGGAAACCTGTCACGTTGTAGATAAGTAATTTAGAAATGGAAATAGTACCTAAGTAACGACGATACTTAATGGTAACGTTCATTTGCTGAGGTAACGATCGAGGATTTTCTACACAGAACGCGAATCCCTCGCCATTTTAATTGGACGTTTTTCTAAGTACATCCAGCAATAGTCATAAGCAGAATTGAGTTGATGGTTTTGAGGGCTCCGACGCGTGTAGTACTGGTGAAAGAATAAGTAGAACACGCGTGTTTCCGTAGACTGGAAGCTCTCTTAAGTTTGTTTTTTTGTATTTAAAAAAAAATATAAATAAAAAGTTGAAAAGTTAAGGAACTTTTCCATTTCGCCAGAAAGATCGGTAAGGAAATGGAGAGTGCCCGAAGATTTGAAAAAGTCGGGGGGGGGGAGAAAAAAATTTAATTTCACTGATAGACCAATAATTTTTCCTTTTCCTTTCGAGAGAAATGAGTCGGAGGTGGATTCGCAGCGTCGCGTGGAAATCAATTAAAAAAGCTCGTGCTAATCAAAAATTCCCGCACGCACATCTACTAATGGGCTGTAAATATTAATTAATTCGGGGAACTTTTCGAAGGGAATGGAGTGCTAGGCTACCTGAATTAAGCGCCCAAAGAAAAAGACGAAGGGAAGGGGGGAAAAGGCGCGTTCCAATTTTTGCAGTCGCACACCCTGTAAAAGTTATAAGTTGGAAACGGCGTGGTTACCTTCGCTTTGTGCAAACTCGTCGCTCGAGAACCGTTCCACCAACCCAGGTGGAGTTGTAGAGCGGAAAAAGAATGGCAAGTTGTCAGAAATCGATCCATCTCATTTGCCAGCATCCATTTAATTAGCAACGAACCGAGCGAATCTTTCATTAGCGAGAGCTTTTTTTTTTAATAATAATTATCATCGACAACGCGAGTTCTTTCTATTTTAAGGTAATGGAGTTGGATTAACACGCTGTTTATTTATTCGATATATCTACGAGGCTGTTTTATTCTCACGAAACAAGTTTCGAGTTTATTTTAGAACGAGTCGATTTTTATTTTACTCGTAGTTTGAATTTATTACTCGTGGGGTGATTGGAAGAAAGTGTTTTTTCGAACGTGGAAGTTATGTCACAAGAAGATTTTTGTTATTTTCGTGGTGGTCTTTTTTCATTGGTCTGTTTTTGTGTTGTTTAATTATAAAATTTATTGTCATCCAATTGTCTTGATTATTGTACATTCTTACTAATGTACAATGAATGTAATTTTTATGCGATTTATTCCGTCTGATGTGTGAAATTTTGAAGAAAAAAGAAAGAATTGAAAGAAAGAATAAAGTATCGAATATATAAATATTATTAAAAATATAGATAAATATAGGTTATATATTGACCACCAGAGTCGAATAATAAAAAAATAACTGCGATACTGTTTTGTATCTCACAACAAGGTCATTTATTTGTTCTGAGTCTTTTTAACACTGTCGCTCGATTTTGTTTTGATTTGTTCTTCGGTGTTAATGACGAGGATGATGTCGGTGGTTTTTATTCGCGGTTTGATGGAGCAAGGTTTCGAACAAGGAACGCGTGTTGGGTAAATCAGCCGTCAGAGCGAACGGATGACACTGTCGATGGAATGAAAGCGAGTCGTGTAATTTTTAATTCAACGTCGACGAGCGTCATGGTCACGTCGTCGGAATCCCCCGAGCTGCTGGTGTTGCTCGGACTCGTCGTCGAAGAGGATGAGAGGTGGTGGATGTGAAGGCAGGAGGAGGAGGAGAAGACCTCTCGGTCCGGTCGACGCAAAGACGTGACGGGTCGCCGACTTAATTGAATCATTCGCCGCGATGGCGACGACGAGCGCGCCAATGAGCTCGAGGCCAAGGACCGTGTTTAGGTTTTCGTCTTGTCGACAAAGGGAAAAGAGCGAGGTGTCGTGACGTCATCACCGAATCGAAAGCAGAGGGAAGAGGCACGCACGTGTTCGGGATGGTGGACGAAGGAAGCGACGGTCCACTACCGAGCCGGCGTCGAAGAAAGGTGCGCGGGTAAAAGAATCGGAGGAACGTCGTTAGTGTTGGCGCGGCCACGTGGTGGGAGGAGTGCGGGGGCGTAGGGTGAAGAAGAGCGTGTGCCAACGCGCGTGGAGGTGATGTCACCCTATTAACCTTCGACCCGGTCAGTCAGGAGTCCGGCCGCCAGGTCGAGCCACGGGTCAGCGCCGGATGCGGGGGCGGTGGACGCCACCAAGCCACGTGCTGCCGTTTGCAGCCGAGGTGGAGAATCGTCGTCGTAGCGAGGATTCCCTTTTGGCTTAATTTTTTTAAACCTTGTCCGGCAATGGACTCGACGTCGACCTTTCGACACGGGGGGTGCTGCTTGCTTCCGACGACGCCAATACGTGGCGCTACTACTACTCTACTTTCCGGTCTTGGAGAACGTCACGACACAACTGGCAACCAACAGGACGGATAGAAAAGACGTTTTAGTCGTATAATACTATAAACGAGCCTGAAATCGAATGATAGTTGACTCGTCGTTCTCTTATTTCTATCGATGTTCCAGAAGACGCGAATTTTCCTGAACGATTTTCGCTCCCCACCTGTGGATCTCGATGAAAAAGGGGGAACCGAGGGTGATGGCGATGGAAGGAGGTTCTTCCTTTCTCGTTAGGAACGCTTCTTCTCTTCATCTTCTACTACTTCGGTTTCTGGAAAGCTTCCAGCACGAGGGGATTTGTTCGACAGCGGTCAACGTGACAGGTCACAAATTGGACGCCCGCTTTCGACCCATCATGTTCGAATAGAACCATCGTCGTCGTCGTCGTCTTCGGTGCTTTCGGCCACAGGTGTCGCCTATCATCCGTTATCGTCTCGGATTGGCACCGACGCTTTTTCTTTTTTCTTTCCATCTCTTTTTTTTTTCGTCCTCCGACACCTTCTTTGGGAAAGAAAAGAGCCATTAAGGAGAGAGGGCCATCGATCATAGCGCCGCGTGATCCGATAAAATTGAAACGGTTCCGTTCGACGAGAGACGAAGATGAAGAGAAAATGAAGGCGGCGTTTTCCCTAACCTTTTCTTGTGCCACCGCCTTTTTATGGCCGTGGCTGGTTTTACGAGCTCTTAAACGGTCCCCGTTTTCTCGAAAACAAAGAAGGTTGTGGCTGCGAAGAAGGCGTCTTTGGCCCTCGTGACGGATTTTCAACCGATCGATCTCGTTCTTTCTCTGTCTTATTTTTTTTTATTTCTTATAGTGGGGGTTTTCCCAGGGACATCGATAAACTGAAGAAAACGATGCTTTTTTTTTCTTCTTCTTTCTTCGGCATTTCCTTCCACCGAAGATCTTTGACGACGTTTCAAACGACTGTTGCTCTTTAGATTTCACTGATTAAATATGAATGAATGATTTTCGAGTAGACAATTGATGCAAGATACAAAAAAAATTGACTAGTATGCAGAAAAACAACATTAAGTTTATTAAGTTTATTGCGCTCAAATAGATGAGCAATAAAACAATACAGACAAAATAACACAAATTTACACAAACAATCACAATGACAGAACAAAAACAAAAATAAAACAACAACAACAACAAGAAATCAAGAAGGCACTAACAAATTTGTCAATAACGTGAGGACGCAACTTAAAAGTATTATTTCAGAGAGAGTCGTTAAATAACGAAATCAAGTGGCAAGAGTCAAAAAGAATAAGCAAGAAAGAATAAACAACACATAAAAAAAAATCAGCCTAGAAATACAATGTACAATGATAAATACATTTTTTAAAAAAGTACTGTATTTTATAGTAATTGAAGGGTTTGGTGTAAAATGGTGTTAAGTAACATTTTTTACAATTTTGAGAAGAACTTTCTGAACTTGCCTTGCTGTCTATGGGCCACTTCATACTTCTTGCACTAATTTTTGTACACATTGTTGTTTTGCTCAAATTTACGCGTTAGGAAAAGCTAGCATCTAAAGCTAGCATCTTAATTTTTGGAGCATACACGTTCGAAAATGCTTCTAGGTCATTTTAGATCAAAATGCTGCTTTATACCATATTACACTACGTTCTTCAATTGGATTGTCCATCTACTCATACACCTAGACCACTCTCGACACGTTTTGGATCTTTTATTTTTTTCATCTATTAATGTACAATTCATATGATTGAGGAACACAGCGAGATAGTCTTTCTGAAATCTGAATACATAAAAAAAAATACCCTCATTTTGGGATAGCATTTTCCTAATTTTGCTTTATACCCCCTCGAATTTCGAGTGAGCTTTTCTCTCGTGTTTTGTCGTCGTCGATCCTTTTGCTTCACGACACGATCGATTCGCATAGCATTGATTGGGCGTCGGCAAATAAACGATTGATTAATCAATTAATTTGCCTCGACGTCATGACGCAAACTGAAATTTTCTCCACCCTTCTGCGACATACTATTGAAAAGTTAGCCTTTTGGGCTAATCATGTAACTAACTGTATACCAAACCACCACTTCATCAATTACGTGGAAACTAGCAAAATGAAATGAAGCGAAAAAATTTACTTTTGTAGCTCTCGTGTTTTATGGAGTAGAAGAAATCTCAACTAAAATTTGAAGAATAGCCCATGTTCGAACGTGTCATTTTATTATATGTATATATATATTTTGGTTGTTATTTTATGGGTGCTGGGGTTGTTCCTGGACGAGTTGCTTTAATTTTCTCACGAGCAACGGGAAAATAAATAACTCTTTATTAACAATCGGTGATAATGAGAAAATCGATGTTTTGTGTGAGAGAAGCAAAGGCTTCGTCCAGATGTTCGCTCGTCCACATTTCTTTTTTTATCTTGCCGAGCAAAATCATCATCGACGATTAACCCTTAACGACGCTCTTTTCCCAGATTTCCCACTCAAAATGCTCGAAAGAGGACTCTTGGCACGCACAAAAAAAATAATGGAAAAAAAAAACACCCCTCGAAGAGGCTTTCCTGCTCGAGTTCTTAAACACACCTTCCTCTTGGAACACGTGGCTATTTTCACAATATCGGTTAAACGTTATTTGTCATTCTGGTCACACAATCATATTTTTTTCTTTCAGTATTGATGATTTGGTGCAGTTTGTAACGATAGACAAATGTTGGTCTTGATGATTACTGAGATTCAGTCTAGCCTCCGATCAAAAAATGATAATACAGTAGTTGGTTTTCCATCTCTTTGAGTCTTCTGGCACGCAATTTAGGTATGGCAACTCGGACAATTTGTTGACAATTGTGACGTTAGCTTTTTTCCCCCAGTCAATGAAAATTGATTGGCAAGATGCTGAAGTCATGGTTTTCAACAAATCGCCCAAGTTGCCATACCTAAAATTGTGTGTTAGATCTTTTCACGTAATGGAAGTTTTTTATTTTGGTTCGGTTCTACTGACAGTTGATGTATGATGAATAATATAGGTTAGTGCAGCGGTTCTCAACCAGGGTGCCGCCATGTCCATGTTAGGGTGCCGCAAGATTTTTCAACATATTTAATGTTCACTAATAAATCGTTAAAAATGTGTTATTTTAAAAATATTATTGTAAAAAAAAGCTTTAAATTTCTATCATCGGGTTGCCTTTAAAACTTAATTTTGACATAAAAGTAGTTATACGATTGTTTTTGTTAAAAGGGGTGCCATGAATTATTTTTTAATTATTACTAGGGTGCCGTGGTTAAAAAAACAAATGTTGGGAACCACTGGGTTAGTGTTATTCATAAAACCTTTGGTCGTTACATTAGAACTGAGGAGTTTGGTGGAAAACCGGCGTAAATCCATTAAAGGCCTAATTGGATCGTTTTCGACCAATCTATACATAAAGACATCGGGATGCCTATGATGCACTTTCGGGCTTTTTTGAATATGAAGATTATGGATTATGGATTATGAAGAATATGGAACACGACAATTGTAAACGTCGTGTTCCTTTTTTTGTGATTTCTTTCTTTTTGTCGCTTCACTTCCTGGATGTTTCACTCTCGTTTCACTTTCGTATTTTGTTTTTTGTTGTGTTAAATTTTTTTTTGGTTCGATTTGTAAAAATTGTTTGATGTCAAAATAAAAAAATAAATAAACAAAACAGTGGAAAAGATTCTGATCTTTGGAAAAACGCCGTAAATGCATTTATACATTAGCACGATATTTGGAATAACGTCGTAATTGAATTTTTAAATTAACTTGAGACAATCAAATAAAGTGAACAGATTTTTTTTGCAAAACTTGTTTATTTTATACTTTTATAAATATATTATACTTCTATAAATATACAGTTGGCAGGATTTTTTTTAATCTTAAATTTGAAGGTGCCAGAAGTTTTTGCCATTTTTCTCGAAACTACCGAGTTACGCCGTTATTCCACCTAACTTCTCAATTGAGTATTGTTTCGGTAGGTTTTGTTATTTTTTGCTATTCGATGTCGGAGGGTGATACGTTAGTTTTAATTACCTATTACATCATACTAAGTATTGAGCTTTTCAAAATTACAAGTTTATATTTTTGTTTTTTTTTATTGGATAGGGTCATTACTCTTGTTGACAAACTTGTTTATCAGAAATGTAAAACAGCACTTCGAACGACCTGTGATTAATATGCAAATACAACAACATTAACATCGGCTAAAAAAAATGGATAGACTATGCGATCAATGGTGCGTTATTTCTCATTCGGTGTAGACTTTAGCTAAGCAAACTATTCATTTTTCTATTTGCTCACTCATCGATAGTCGTCTACTATTGCACGACGACACGCGATTTGCTTTTCTACACCCAAAAAGTAATAGCAACTGCACGACTAATCGTTTATTTAATTTCTATTCAAATTAAAGTTTGTTTGTTGTTGTCGTCGTCGATGCTTTATTTTTTTTTCTCGTTCGGTTGTCTACGACGCGGTGATCATTATTCGCTGCCTCTCCCCCCCCCCTTCCCCACTTTATTTTTATTTTTTATTAGTTTTAGAATTTGCTTAAACGCGTTGTTCTTGCGAGAGTTGCGGTTCAATAACGTCTGCCTATTGATGAGGAAACAAAGAGCGAAAAGCGAAAGGAATCGATGGTGTTGAATAATTCATGGTTTGCTGATCGAAAGGTGTTGCTCGCTTTCATCTTTGTCGTCGCTTTTATTTCATCAGCAACGACGACGGCTCTTTCCTTTTTCTTTAAGAAGGGATGAACGTTGTTCTTGGCTGTGTGTGTTTTATTGAGAGTCATTTATCACTGCTTGTCAGCGAGAATGTCTGTTTTGCATGAAAATGGAGACCCAGTCGACGCCTTATTATCCGATCACGTTGCGACTTGATATTTGAGCGATTCGTCACTTTTCCATTTATTTGCTCGCCGCCCGCCATTCGTTTCATATTAGAGGACATTGTTACAACTGGTGATAAAAAGTTTCGGTGATGGTCAGAGCATTCACTTCTAGCGGGAGTGGCCCGGGTTCGCCCTCCCCCCACTCGTGCCATGTGAGTTCAATTTGGGGTCTGACGTCACGGGGGCAGGTTTTCTCGGGATTCTCCCGTTTCCTTTTGCTTCATAAAACTTTATTCCATCTTCATCATCATTTCTGTACTTTCCTATTTAATAAAGTCCGAGGGCCGAATGACACAACCGTATGGTCAGTCAGTGCCTTCATAAAAAACAAAACAAGTATTTACCTACTATCTACCTATTATCGATGTACCTATGTACTTATTATCATGACAAAATAATACATAATTCACAGTGGATCACTACCAAAAATGTAGTTTTTCAATAAATTATCAAATTTAATTTTCTGTCTATCATCTGTCCAATTAACATCCATACCATATTTACGAAGTCTGATAGGGAGATTATTCCATAGTTCAAATGTATTATATGGATACCGAATTTGTACTGAGTTGCGATTCGATGAAGTGCTGGCGCTGAAATTTTTACCACTTTACTGGAATTTCGATAATGCGAGATTTAGAACGTAGTTTTTAGATAGCCAAAACGAGGCTATCTTTCATAAAATAAACAAAAATAAATAAAATTAAAATTCACTCGTGAAAATTGGAATTGGTGAATCCTGGGGTTTTACTAGACTATTAATACTAATCGTGTCACAATGTCTCGTGATGTGCTAGTGTACAATGAATGAAGGGCCTGGTGTGAAAGAGTGCTAAGTGAATATTTTTTGCAATTTCGAGAAAAACGCGTTTTTTAAGATCCGAACTTGCCTTGCTGTCCAATGGGCTACTTCACACTTCTTGCACTGAATATCTTTGCACATATTGTTGTTTAGCTCAAAATTATACGTCAGAAAGGTAGAATTTGCACCTAAAATGATGATTTTTGACAAAAAAAAAGTTACTTAACAACCCTTACGACGCATCGAATATATCCACTGCTCTACGTCACAGAAACCAATAAAATGTAAACAGTAATCCGCGTATCCTGTTTTCACTTATTTCCTTTGAAACACTTACAAGACCACCTGGTTGAAGATGGAAAAGCGAACTTTTAAGTCTGTTTGTAGACCGTTCCGGGTGATCTAACTTTCTTTTCGAAAAGCACGAGCAGACCCCCCAAAAAGCGCGTTCAGACAGTCGAAATGTCTTACCATTTTTTTTAAAGACCCAAAATATTTGGTCCAAGTCTTTAGTTCTGCAACCACAAGTTCAAGGTGTTCTTTATTCCTTTTTAAAAAGCAAAATAAACATCGTTCAACAAAAAATCAGCAAAAACCTATAGGTACACAACTAGTGTATAGTGTGTATACAAAAACCTATACACAAACAGTACTACTTTACTTTAAAAGACGCAAAATCGAAGAATTTTAAGCTGAAAAGCCATTACGTTCTCAAACGCAATACAAAGACCATTGAAGTTTAACTTGAAAGAATTTAATAGTAAAGTCTTCGAAGAGACTAGCTTCTTACTGCCCTCTAAGGGGGTGTGCATTTTGTGAACTTTTTATATCATGAGCAGCTGAAACAACTATTAAAACAGTTACTGTTGGTATTTATTGTTATTGTTGTTACTAGTATTCGTCCCCTTTTATCCAAA
The DNA here is from genome assembly GCA_034695005.1 of Cryptops parisi. NCBI lineage: Eukaryota > Metazoa > Arthropoda > Chilopoda > Scolopendromorpha > Cryptopidae > Cryptops > Cryptops parisi. The sequence goes on along the minus strand of JAQIWH010002497.1, from coordinate 4,596 downwards.
TACGGACTTTGTCATTCTAAACAAAAAGATGAAAACCAAAAAACTAAACATGTGCTGACTCGTGGTTGTTAAAACGATATGAATATTAAAGAAGCTATATTTGTTGACTCAGCCTACAAAGTAGTAGGGATCTGCAACTTCACTTATATATTATGTAAGTCTGTTGAAATATCTAAACGTTTGAGGGTGGGTAAGTATTTGATTTTTTGAATGTCTGAAAACCATATACATTCAACAACATAGGATCGTTGTACTATAAATAAATAAATAAATAAATAAATGTATACATTATACGCGTATTAGTAAATAGCCCGTCAAAAATGACGGGGAAATTTTCTTTGTTTGTTTGATTCCATTATGGAATTTATTGTTTTAGCTCATGCATTTGTTACAGTTATTTATTCTTTTAACTCGTATTGCTTGGCAATATTCGTTACAGTTGGAGTATTGATTTCGGTATAAGTTTCGGCATTTTCACACATGATGCGGTGGCGCTACCATAGCTGGTGAGGAGGTAAAACAGTAGTCTTGTCCTTTATAGATAAGATAACCTCAACAAAAATTTGTGATTTAAAAAAACGAGTTTCGTGTATGCCAATTTCGATATTATGAGACAAGAATTATCCTTCCAGATGCTCAATATAATCATAGTAAATTCTGTATATTGTACGATTCGATCAGGCGGTGCACAAGTGAATGAACGCTGTTGCACCTGACCCTTTAGAAACACAATATGTCCGACGCTTGAATTATCCTATGCACTTTTTCTATTTTATTAGAATTTCGTTATACGCGATCTATTGTTTAAGTTTTTTAACAAATAAAAATTTTTCTTCGCATAAATCGAAGACTACTTGTATATCATCTTAGGTTATCTCTCCGTAATGTATATTTATTCGTAATGTATATATTTATCATTTCATACGTTTGCCATATTCTAGGAACACTCTGTATTATCGTTCCAAACAACAACAACAACAACTTTACCACAAAAGCAGATGCAACTACTTCGCACTTTCTTAGTTTCTGTTTATCTTTCTTCGCTGACTAAACACAAGACCCTCCTCCACCTGTGTTTGAACAAGAAGAAAAAAACTAACTTTAAAGAACAAAGACAACTCGGACCCCTATACTTACTAGGCCTACTACTTACTTCCTATCCATTCCTAAGTTCCTAACTAACCTCCCCTAAAAATATTTTTTTCATAAGTAAAATATATTATACCACATCTTATTATAAAACTACAAACTACAATTTTAGTTGTTTTTTTTTAATCTCCCATCTACTTGTCAACAAAGTTTCTGTTTCACGTACGCCTACAGGTTACTGACACGTTAAAGATCCAAGAAGGTGCAGTTCCTGTAGAGAAACCGGTCTCCCCTCAAAAATCGACAAAGGTGCAGTATTCCACCACTACAAGGGCCAGTGTATAGGGCACCCCTTTTATTTTTCTGGAGTAAATGACATTTCCAAACTCGAGACTGCAAGAACCCAAATCAGCTGCCAGGTGGACTGGGATTTAAAGGGAGTTCCTATAACTGGTTCCACGTGGTACCCAAACGACCTTTAAACTAGAAGATGAGGGGGGAGGGGAGTATATTTGGCGACTGGAATACTGCAACCTGAACACACCATTCTGAAATTTGAACACCATTCACAAAGTCTCCAGTCTTTCCTACGTTGACGAATCAACGAAACAACAAAAACACTGTTCATTGTCTCCATTTCATCGAGTGGTTACAAATCGGACGACAGATATTAACCACAGTAGCGATAACGTTGCAAGAAGAACATCTGTTACACTCCTTCCCCCATGATATGTATACAAATTTATAAATTTAAATATAAATGTATGAACACACAGGTACCATATGTAATGACTGTATCTGAAAAGCAATTCGTATTATGCTGAGACAGGTGAGAAGTGGTGTGCACTTGGGAGACACTTTAGCATTAGAGCTACTCGAATTCGACTAATTTGACTAAACGAGATAACGTTTCAATGATCGTGTCTACAATCGACCGGTGGTACAGTCAACACTAGCTCAGTGTGTGCACTGACCACAAACAAACAAAACATGTCAATCAATCGATAATAAGCCTAATTTCATCCTTGATCGAATCTTTTTCTCTCTCTTCAGTCCTCTCCCCGTGATTTATGAAAATGAACAAACAAACCCTTTCCATAAATCATACAAAAGTTATATCAGTTAATTAATAAAGCTTTTGCTTCTCTTTACTTAACACCCCCCCCCTTTTTTTTACACTCTCTTTACTTAGCATAGCAAATTTAACATTATGCCTAAATTTAATACAAAGTTATTTTATATATACAGTTTATACACCATATGCAGTAGAATCTGGTTATAATGATCACTTTGAGACTCGTGCTTTTTGATAACAATAACCGGCTGATAACGTTGAACAATGGATAACTACTTACATAACCACTTTAGCATTTGTGGTACACTTATTTGTATATTTGCTCACACGTTGATTGTCAAATTCAAAAATAAAAAATTTAAAAAAAATAAGCATATGGGACCGACTGATAAATATAATATTGTAATAGCCGTTTGATAAAATTATCCGTGATTATACCTATTATGCAGACCTATATATTGCAAATATATAGGGGTTATTGAGATTGCAATAAACCGATAATAAACCAATATCCATATTCACCCATATATCAATATACACAGGTACTGTATGTTTCAGGCAATGTATACAATGCCAAATCTGGTACGGTATAGGCAATGTATGAAATTACCATTGGAACAGTTACGTTAAGCAAGAAATTAAGCTAGGTTTAAGCCTAAGTTTAATATTTAAGCCTAACTATTTTGTAGACTAACTGTTGTTAACTAGGAATTTGTGATTATTACCTTTTGTATTAGTTTTAGAGTGGTTGAAAAAAATTAAAACAAACAAACAAACTAACATTAACTACCGTTAACCTAAACAATTGTATACAAGGTGTAATTTTATAGTATGTCAAAAATGGCTAGGCTTTGTGTAGAATATCTGGATACACTGCCAGTAACATATAAAACTATTGTATATATGAAATAAAGTTGGTGAATAATTTTATTTTCGTAAGTGATAAAATAATCACGACATATTTTTTTAAGCCTGTCGGTTATGGTATAAGTCGTTGACAACCTGCTTCAAGCCTACGTACGCTGCAGTGTACATCATCTCTCCCCCTCCACGTTCTCTATAAACTCTAGCTTCTAGTACAGCAAGTAGTAGAGTCCCATTCAGTGCGAACAACTTTAACCCTTTCGTTGCTTTGTGTTGACTGCAGACATTTTCACTGCCAGTAGTAGTAGTAGTAGTACAGGAAACTCAACGACAAGTCTTTTTGCTGTGGCGACAACTTGCTTCGTCTATATTTTTTTTATCCCACCCCCCTTTTTCCTTGGCACCACAAGAACAGGTCATCCTACTACAAGTCTATAGTTGTGTGCACTACTAGTAGTAGGCCTATACAGTAGTATAAGCAGACGAAGGGCGCAGTTTTAGCCTTTATAGAATAAATAAAAAGCCTAATATTTTTCCTATTCACCGATTATCAGGAAAACCAGACGAGTAAAATTTAGAAAGGAGAGATACGAGACATATTTAAAAATGAAGAGGGGGGTATATTAGAAAGAAAAAAAAGATGATAGATTAAAATAAATAAAAAAATCCAGAACCTGACTTAATGATGGAAGATATAGCTAACATCTGGAGTTTGAATAACGATATCGAAAAAAAAAAAAGGTTTATAAATAGAATAAATGGATTAAGTCACGTGGTTTGATTTATACCTCGTCATACGACACGATTAAAATTCGCAAAGAACATGAATTTAATGAACCCTAATTTTTCATAGGGAGTCGTATATCGTTCATTACACACGCTTGTCGAAAACCCCTACAGTATACCATAAGGGACTATTACACATAATTTATATGATATAAATATGTTATAAATTAGGCTGTAAGTTACATCGTTGGTATAAAATAGAAACAAAATCATCGTCATACAATAAATTAAGAATCAAAATAATTATCTACCTATTTTCCAATCAAAACAAAAATGCATCATAAAAAGTTTAAAAAAAAAGTCCTCGATTTATGCGAGATCCTTATATGCGATATCGCTACTATGCGACAAAAAGATTCCTCCAATTGCTCGTAAAAAAAGAAAAATTCGCTTTTATGCGTAAATTTTAGCGCGCAAGTAAATTGAAAGCTGGGTTTGTCACTATGAGAATTTCCGATATATGCGAGTTTCTTATATGCTAATTGTTCTAACGTGAGAAATCCACCCCAAATGCACGTTATTGGCAAGAAAATTTCGCTATTATGCGATTTTGGACGTTGGTGGACGAGTGACTGAAGTTACTAGATTCGCTGTTTTGTTAGCGAATAGTTTGAAAACGTGCGTTTTGCACTGAGATCATCACGTTTTTAACGAAATTCTTCAAAACAAGCTATTTGCATTGAATTCGCTATATTTTGCAGCGAATTTGCCACTTCATAAGTGTTTCGAAACAGAAAGCGATTTCTATTTATTTACCGTATTTAATTTCGTACGCGTCAAAA
>JAQIWH010002496.1:0-24282 GCA_034695005.1 Cryptops parisi | reverse complement strand
GTATACCCATGTTTTATTTGTATAAATTTTTGTTACACTGTTTACTCATTTGAGTGTTTGATTATAAAATAAATAAAATAAAATAAATTGTATTCTAGAAAACATTTCCAAATCTTTAATCCCAGTTTTATACAGAGTATTATTTGTATTTATTACACAACTAAATATCCACAGGCGTGGAAAAAAGTCGCAATATATCCCACATATCGAGGAGAGGCAAAAAAAATTGCTTCAATCATACTGACCAATTGCAAAACTTTCATATCTCAGCAAAATTGCTGACAGGCTTTTGTTTGATGAATTGAAAAAAACTTGTTTATTCCACTACGCCGGAGGGCACCTATGGTACCTCTCAAAAAAAACCTGACACTCGTTTGCTGTCAGCACTTTATGACAATATTAATCATAGATTGACATATTCTAACATGGTTGGTAGCAGAATTACCGATTCGTTTGAGACGACTGGTGAGTGTAAATAGTGTTGGAGAGAACACGTTAAATAAAAAATTCGATAAGAAATTGTATCGACATGTAATCAGCTGTTGTTAGAGCATGTAACAATGAAGTAATTGTACCTATTTGAATAATTGGCGTGACTCAGATGAGTCGTTTTTAATAATAATAAAAAAACACATTTATTATGTTATGTTATGGTTACGTTTGTTTTTAGTTGTTGTCATGGAAACATTGAGTGACGGAAAGTTGCATAAAGAAATGGATAGAAAGAGAAGGCTTGCCCGAAATAACGTTGTATGTTACAAAAATTTAATATTGAGACTATTATGGCAAATTGTGCCTCATACTGTATATGAGCCTAGCTAGTGCTGTCAATAGACAAATTCATTTCTACCTAAAACATACATATATCACGTCGAAATTGGGCACCTAATAGGTGACAATCAATGTGTTGCTGACTTCTTCTTTTGCCATTTACTAAAAACTATGAATTGTTACATGCAACGTTATTCCGGGCAAGCTTTCAATTAGCTTTTATATTGTTTAATTAGCGTTTTCAAACAATGATTTATTGTGAAAACAAACTGCAAATTTGAGGGTTTTTTAAAAACAGATTACCGGTACGTAGTCTACTCGTATTTGTGTTCGCACACAAAAAATCATTGTTGCGAAAGAAAAATATGTCATGGTTTCATTTTATACTTCATCATCAAGAAACAGTGAATTCAGTTACACTTTCTTAGAAGCCAGTGCTAACGAGCGTTTTAGAAGAGGTAATGCCAAACAACTTTTTCAACTAATAAGCAACGCTGTAAAACAAGCAAGAAATAAACACCAAAAAAAAATGAATAAATGAAAAATCTATACACCTCATTTTTCTTGTTCGGTGTCGTTTCATCATCAGCTTCTCCCATTTACACGCGTCTTTTGTGCTGTCAACACAATTTTCCTCCCTCTTCCATAATTATCTCTTTTCATCTCCTTTTCACCATCTTCTCTTCTTTCATTCCCCATCACCCACTAGCCATCGGTCTCTCTCTCATCTTTCAACACCCAACCGAAAAGCCATCTCTCTCTCAACTCAACCCAGTTTTGTGTTCACTTTCCGTCATTGTGTTTTTTTTTTTCTCTCTACCAGATAGATTCCTAGCTGTTGACATCCCTCTTCTTCGTCTTCTCTTTACTCTACTACTCCTTTTCTATCCTCCTCTCCTCATTCATCATTCGCCGTTGTCCTCGTTATCTCGGTCTTCACTGTGGTGGCGTTTTCTCGCCTGCTGCTACTTGAGCCATTTCCTGCTTCTACTCTTCTTCTTCTTCATCTTCTACTGCATCTTCTCCTCGTTCGTTCTCCTTCTTACCTTTCTTTATCCCCTTGCAAACTCTTCAAAGTCTTCTCACTTTCCCTTATCATTCCACCTCTACTTTCTCCCCCTCTGTTTTCTTTGCCTCTATCTCGCTTTTCTCCTTTCCTTCATTAGACGCTGGGTAATTCTTGCCTGTCTCGTGGGATGTGGGGGTAAAAGAAAAGAGGGGCAAAAGCTGACAGTTAAGGGTGGTGGGAGAGTGAAGAATCTTCTCGATTCGATTGTCGCTTTTCTCTCCTCCCACACAACTGACGATCAGTGTACCAAAAAGAGGCACTGCCGACGACTTGTCAGCAAGAAGAAAATCAATTCTAAACCTTTTAGTCGCCGTTCAACCTCTCCTACTTCGATTTCCTTCTTCACCTCCTCCTCCTTCCAATGGTCGACGAAAAACGAAATATACGCTTGTTGGTTCGTCCAAACTCTTCTATCTTTTTAACCCCCTCAACTAGCGTTAACTCAAACCCCCCCATTTTACCCTTTCCCCACTTCATCAAGGTGTGTGACATCGAAAAGCAACGGTGCCAAAGAGATTCACTTACACCACCAACGAGAAGGCAGAAATGACGACAAAAAATGTGGAGAGAAAAAAGACGAAGTGAAAAGGAAGTCCGAATCTTCACTCATGAATTGCCTAAGTTTAGCCATCAATCCTACATTCTTCCACATCAGTGGCTTTAATGCCGAGTGACGTTCCTATGAATGTTGGAGCTTCCACTTGGTGACACTACTACGCCAACTTGCATTTATTATCGACTTTACGACTAGAAAACATGACCTTAGAATTGGAAACTTTAGAATTGGAAAATATAGACGAGGTAGAATAACTGTGTCCATTGTGTATGTACATTATACTGTATGTCTAGTTTTACAACAGGGTATCCCAAAACTCACTAAGAATTTTAATAAATTCTAAATATATTTCATTACGACATATTCTCATATTTTTACATAAAGATAAGTATTTGTAACATGTTAAAAAAATGTTTGTTTTTTTTTTTAAAAAAAAATTCTAATATCTTTTTTTCAGACCCATGATCCATTATGAATGCACAAAAGCAAGTTTTTGTTACAAAACATTTGCTCAGGAACATTTATCATAAATTATGGATCTGAAATGAAAACATTAAAAAATTATTCAAATGAATAATAACTCCGGAAACATTACAATTTGTCTGCATTGCATAACTCCGTTTATATAGAAATGAATGCAAAAAAATCCGCTTAAAAAGTATTTTCCGAATTCAGAAGTAAGATTCTTTTATACTCAATTACTTCGAAATAATAAAAATGTTACACTCTTTTACACCAGGATCTTCAATTATTAGTCTAACATAACTTAATTTCGATTGTAAGAAAAACAAGTTTAATATAGTATAATTAATTGTACGTGAATTAATTGTTAATTAAATAGTGTATTAATTGTTTTTATAAATAAAATGGAGTATACAAAAAAATAGCTTAGTAGATATGAACAAAAAAATCCCAGCGATTGTAAACATCTAAAAGTAATGAAGCTAGAATATTCCACTTTTCACTGCAAAAAAACCAGCTCACTAAAAGTGGAGCAACTACAAAAAAATGACAACAAAGTAGCAATTCACGTGTGGTTTCGTTCTGAAAAGGATAGATTACATGTCTAATGAGGTTGTTTATTGATCCACGGTCCTGAGACGATCCTTTGCACATACACACACCAAGAAGAAGTAAGAAAAAAAAATACTATAAACGCCCTACTTCCCACTAATAGTGGAAGGAAAACCAGCTTAGTCATGCTGCGCGAGCCTTCTGCTTTTAATGAAATTGTTCGTCCCTAGCAGTTGGATCTTCGACCCTAACTGAACCCATCTAATTGGTGGTGAAGTCGATATTATTTTCTTCTACGCGACCCCCTTACTTTTCCTTTCTACCTAATATATTTTTTTTTTGCAATACCAAATAAAAAATATATTATTAATAATAATGATAATGATAAAAAAAAAAATTCAACCACGCACGCGCAATTCATTATGACATATATGAATAAAGTTTCGCAGTCAGGTTGGCTTTTTAAGAAGTTAAATGGGGAAATCAGAGAGAGAACAAACAGTCGGACCTTGGCGTTTTATTAATGCGCGCAACGCCTAGAAATGCAAATGCAGAACAAAAGCAATGGCGGCGAAGCGAAAAGAAAACAAGTGTCTAAGTCCGTTCCGGAGAAACATCACGAAGAGAATGAAATATGACGCCCATTACAGACCTAAGAAGATACCATCGGAAGCTCTGGTGATGAGGCCATATTTCGCTCTTGTCGTCGAGAAGACGTTGAAAAGGCTGGACGTGACACTAATACATAGTCAGTCGTTTCCCCATAATTCGCCAAGAATACAACCATTTTAGTGCATGTACGATACAGTCATAAAACGTGAATCAGAATCTAGCACCCGATGCAGATGGAACATTGTAAGCCTATATCACTTTTCCTTTCTTTTTTTTATTATATTTTGTTGGAGTAGAAAAGTAGAAAGGCAATGTCGCCCATCACCATAAATAATTTCTGCTACTTAGACACGGCGAGCAGTTGAACCTTTTAAAACCAACAAGAAATTTTGTTGCTTGTTTAATGTCGAAATAAAATTTTCTTCTTAACATTTGTTGCCCATGCCTACTGCCGTCTGCAAACATCGCTCAAGGTTATGTCCGGTGTTCCAAAATGAAATTGTATCGGTTTCTTAAAGCAGTGTCTCCATGTCCAATTGACGAAATCCCCCCCTTTATGTTTTATCTTCAACTTTAACCATTTTTTGTTCTCAATTGTAACCAAACACTTGAAGAAGATGGAACAAGTTCGTAATTGAAAAATTTTAAATATAGCAATTTTAAATATACCTAGAGCACAAGGATATATATTTTATTGCATAAACTTTATTCGTTTGTTAAAGAGATTTCCTACAAAAATTAATTTCTTAAGTTTCATCTTTAACTAACCAATTTTATAGAAGTGTAACCAAACATTTAAAGAAAAAGACGTTCACTTAATTGTGGCAATTTATGTTAGATCACCAATCCAGATACATTATATTAAAATAACCGACATGTCTTGTTTTTGAAGGAAAGTGGTTGAAATGTTGAAAATACGACGTATTAATACCAATTTTTGTACTAAATTTAAATATACACTGTCGTGTATATTTGTATAACAATATAACATGTTTTATTACAATTACTATTATTTCTGTATACGTATTTGATCCAATTGGATTGTGCAATTGTAAAATAAATGAATAAAAATACCTGTCATCTTATGTCTCAAGTTCAATAAAATCCTATTTACGTACGTATTAGTACCATTTGAGTGGTCGAACGTATTCTGTCGTCGACAGTAACAAGCTAAACACATTTAATCGCATAAATATTTTATGCGATTTAAACAGTGTTTCAAAACTCAACTGTATTCGTTTATTAAAGCTTTGTGTTTATGTACAATTGACGAAATCCATTACGTATTACAGTAGAACTCCCGTATCAGCAGGAGATAGGTTCCAACCCAATCCGCATATACCTGAAACCGCGGATAGTACCAAACGCTATTTATTACATGTAATTGTGTTAGGTTTTTTTTAGTGGTCAATCACGAATAATTTAAACCGCGGATGCTGATTCAGCGAATGCAGGGGTATTTAATCTAAAACCTTTCGTTCAGAATTATAGCCAAATACGAGGTGTTTATGAAGTCTGTGTGCAACTTCAAACTTAAATAACTTTTGATCAAGAGATGATAAATAAACTATTTAAAGTGCATTAAAAAGCTGATTTTATTAAATTGAAATTTGGAATGAAGCAAATACTATAGAATTAATATTCTACATAGCCGCGGTCTTTTTCGACGCATCGTGCGAATCGCTTTCTCATTTCCAATTGCAGTTCCATTTCCATAAAAATATGTTCCAATTGCAGTTCGTTAATTTCTCGAATGACAAGTTTGACTCTGCCCTTCAAATAGACTCTGTCATTTTCAAAATTCTAAACCAAAGATAAATTTTGAAAAAACGAACTTTTTAATTCACTTTAAATAGTTTATTTATCATCTTTTGATCAAAAGTTATTTAAGTTTGAAGTTGCACACGGACTTTATAAACACCCGGTATATCATGCGTGGAATCTGCTTCCTTATCGTTTAAGGAAATTCGCCTCCTAAATACCTCCTGTTGAAAAAAAATAAATTATATTAATTTTGATAAAAACTTGTATATTGTAACATATATTATTGCTATAATTTGTTATAACTTATGTACACATTGGACGTTAGTCTGCATCAAATGAAATAAAAATAAATAATACTGTTAGCTAAATTTAAATAGGCCTGTCATAACATTAATACGTTTTGGTTTGTTTTATTTAACATTTTATTTATTTTATATAATACTTATATTTGCATTTGTTGTATTTTCTTGGGTTTTTATATAGTTTATTTTTGTATAGTGGTATACTTTATAATTGTGACGTTTTTGTCATATATCGTTCTTACGGTACGTTTAATGAAAAAATAAAAAAAATAAAAATAACCCAAACTTGGAACCTATATCTAAGAAGTCTCTCGGTTAATAGAAAAATATCATAGGAATTGTATACTGGCTGTATTTTAAAAACGACCACGACAATTGCTGTCGTTGTCCCGTTTCGTCATCGTCATCTACCTGCCGCTGGAGTTGGCGCTTTCCGCAGCCAGGTGTCACTCGTCGTAGGCGCTCGACAATATGGCTTCAGACGGTTGGCTCGCTTCGTGGATATCGAACAAAGTGGCGTGAAAGCCGCGTTCTCTCATGCTGACCACTCAACTGCAATCTGCTGGACGAGCGTTGATCACCGTGGCCACCTTGCCATCAACCTTCGGCATCAAACAGGTAGGTCAATTCGTCTCCTGCACTCTCGCTTAACTTGGGGCCCGATGACCTAGCCCGAGCCACCGGCGCGAGCAGCAGCAGCATCGCCGTCCAACCTCGCGCGCTTTCGTCTGCTTCGCTGCTGCCGCCGCCGCCGCCGCCGCCGCCGCCGTCGTCTCATCCAAGGTCTCTTCTCGGAGCTCCACAAACGCGATCGTTTGCTCAGCCGGACAGATCAAACAACCTGTCAGTCACTTTGGCTTTGGTTTATCAATATCGATGTTATGCTACGTTAATGAATATTGCTTCGGGTCCCATTCCCTATGGGATTCACCGAGCGTAGCTCGCCGCTTGGATGGATGTTTTAAGTAAGCCGTCTATCTACGTACGAGATTGAGTTAAGAAAACAGAAGAGGTGGCAATGAATAATAAAACAACTTATCGATGTGTATTTAATATTGGCCAATGTTGTCATATTGGTTATTTTCTTTTTGGTTTATCATGTTTGTTCGTTTATGTTATGCTAACTGGTTGTGTCGTGATTGAAATTGGTTACTCGTAATGACCAGTGTTGTTAATAGTTTAGTGTCAATATATGCATATGTCGAGGTTCATCATTCCGCATGGTTGTGCACGACTAGAGTTGTTGAATTGGAGTTTGCAAATTACAATTCTAACTCAAAGTATATAGACAGTTGTGAAACTAAAGCCGGGTTGAAAAGCTTTGATTCATTTATGACAGTCCATCTGGTTATAAAACTATAAACACAGTAGATATGCCATTTACACGTATGAGCAGTTTTAATTTACTTTGTACAGTAGTTAAATAACGATATGTCGTTGTATTCGATTTTTTAAAATTTTTATTTAATTTTGATTTTGATTTTGATTAGTCCGGTCGAACTGACCGATATAGATATAATACAGGATCATAGAAAATTAAACATGCTTTCTCTATATGATAACTGAAAATGAGAAAAATAGGGCAAGTAGAAAAAATTTTACAACTTTAGTAATACATAGTTACACAATTGATTATCAAAGGTTTTGAGCGAGTTATCTGAAGGAGATCATCTGTAAACTTTTCACTATGTTGACAACCAAGTTTGCACTAAAACGATTTGTAATGAACTGAGTGAGATATTAGTTTACTGAATAGCATCATTTTAAGGAAGCAAGAATAAGAACCGAATCCCTTGAGTTATTGAATCGGATATTATTATATTTTTACATTTATTTATTTATTTCGAAATTTTACGTCTCATGGAGACAAAACAATATACAGAAATTCAAATGTGTAGTAACAAATGATTGAACAGTGCTTTCTTAAAAGTGTACAATTTTGATAACATATGTTGTTTACACAAACTAAAGGGAGTTTTTACACCCGTTTGTATTCTATATGAAGATCGTATCAACAACCGAAAAGAATATATATTTATAAAATAAAAAGACCATAGTATGTGACGTGCTGTTGCTAGGCATGCAACGAGTCTATTCTGGATTCGAGTGAAGTCGTCGAGGTCGTGAAAACGCTGAAGCCATTTTTCGGGTGCTTTAATTCCCCTCATCATTCAAAAGTGAAGCGAAAACGTCGCGGTTCTCTCTGCTTCGTAGGGAATCCTTTGCGTCGCTAAATTTAGACCGTGGATGGAGTTGTTGCACATTCCTCTGTCATTGGCCGCGCGTTGATCCGTTCCGCCCACGAACCGCTGCGTTTTGGGGTCAGGTTAGCTTTACGCCTCATTTCCATCTTGGCAATTTTACACGGTGAGGCAAGGGTTAGGCAAGGCAACGGTGCGACTTATCGGACGAACAGCGCGCGACGCGCTTCTCTCCCCCTCCCCGCCCCCGCCTTTTGTTTACATGAGCCGTTTAATAAGCGGTTAATATTCCACCGCGCGATACCATCAAGATTCCGCCACTGATCCCGCGCCTTCGGCGGCGGTATTTCGCGCTCGCTCGCTTCCTTGAATTTCATGAGGCTTTGACAGCGAGTAGTAATAGTATGAGGAGGAGAAAGAGTGTGTTTTTTTCTTCTTCTTCATCTTCCGTTGCTGTTTCTTCCTCCTGCACCTCTTCTACGTTTTCGTCGTCGTCTCGCCTCGCTCTCGGGAATATCAGATTCTTCTTCTTCTTCTTCGAGGAATTTCCAAGTTGATAGTCTGCAGGAAGCAGCAGCTTGATTCATAACAAGCGACCGTTTGGAGAACCCTTCTCTCGTTTTTCCGTTATGAAAACAGTTTCTTCTTCGTCTTCTTCGTTTTCTGCTTCTTCGGCGTGCCAAACGACAATCTAGAATAGAAAGGTGGGTAGAAAGAGGCTGGGAAAGCGAAGAAGAAAGAGTGCAGAGCCGAAAGATTTCGAAGATTCTCACTCGCCAGACGGAACTCGATGCGACGATGACGTTCCACTTGCAGTCATTCTCCTCGGCAGAATTTCAATACAGAATATGGTTGCAGAGGTATGGTTTCAATGATTCCACAATCAAATGAAAAGGGTTGGTTAAAGTGAAGGATTGAAAGTGAGACTACAGTGAGTTGTAACTAAAACATGGGAGCTTTGAGCACGCCATACACTACCGTTAATAGAATAGTGGAACGAGTCGAAAATGGATATTGCCGGGAAAATGAAGTTCCATTAATAAACGAACGTTACTTGGTTTGAAGAGCTTTCCGCACAGCTGTCACTTTCCATGAGAACCTATTAATAGAAAATGTTTCTACAATGAAAGAAATTTAGAATTTTTTTCTGAAGCAAGAAAGTTTAGCATGCACTAGCATTCTTAGGTGCTTCAGATTGTTCCATATCGATTTTTTTGTGGTTATTAGTCTACATAGACAGTATTTACTATTTTTTTGTATTTTTACAAAAATACAGAACATTTGTTTTAAGGGGATATTTATTAATTATAATAATCACCTAGATCCTTGCGTGTAAGTATGTGTGAAAATCACAAACGCTTTGAATTTACGGAGGTTTCCGATAACAACGTGAATACAACAATGAAATCCATGGGTTCATAAGAAGTACCAAATTAAAACAATGACCTACAATGATGAAGAACTGCTCACTATACATATATTTACTGTAGCTTCTGATAGATGTGTTGCCATACCAACACAAACAGTGAGATAAGCTACAAATCGCACACAAAGAAGAATAAATACGATGAGCTTAAACACAAGATTCATTTCCAGGCTCTCCGTGTTGACCACGGGGTTTATTTCTAGTTAAAGCAGAGTTAAGTAGGATTGAGAAAACTTATATAGTGCATATGAATAGTAGTAGAAAATTCTATTAAACGAATACAATATACTATATCTACAATATAGTGATTCGTATTATTGCACAACCAACTGGGTAGATCAACATTTTTTCCTTTCTAAGAAAACCCACCACAGACTTCATTTTTATTCTCGGCGTGCGATTTAATATCTTTGATTTCATGAGTCGGTATTCGTGCAGAAACCATCCCGACAATTCTTTAATTTGAGACGAATGCAGCAACTCGTGCCAAAGAACAAGGAAGCGAGGATTTTTCACGACTTCTTTTATTCCTCATTCAAAGGAGGAGGTATTACGAGGGATGGGTTGGAAGAAAATTCGTCGTGAAGACGGAAGAAGAAGAAGAAGAAAAAAGAAGAAACGATGAGCGTGGAAATTAAAATTCCGCCAAACGTACATAAAGGGGTTCACGATGGCGTCCGACGAATAATACAAATGCCTGAATTTACTTAAAATTGCCCACGTACATTCCAATGCCGTTGGAAGCTCGAGCAGCAAGATGGTGGAAACAAACAAGTCTTTGCTTAAAAACTTGGCCAATGCATTTCTAACATTCTTTTTGAAGCGACTAGCAAAAGAGGAGCAGAATTCTTTGTCCCTTTTTTTTCCGCTTTATTGAACGGGTCAGTTGAAAGCAAAACAAGTCGGACGAGATAAGAGTTGTGCATTTTTAATTAAATTGGGCATTTAATTAATGCTCATTGATCCATCGAAGTTGACAGAAAGGAGACGGGAGGAAGAAAAATTCAATTTTCTGGAATTGTCATTTGCCTAGTTTGCCAAATGAACAATTGTTTTGCCAGTGAAAAATTAAACGTTGACATGAGCAGTCAACATTTTGCATTTAATTAAATTCCAAACTACGGTCTGGATAACATTCGAGCCTAAATGGCTCAAAACTTCAGGAAGACTTTTGATGAGGATTACTATTTTTATTTATTTATTTTTGGTGAAAACAACTGATTAAAAAGACGTATATTTAAGAGTTCACTCGGATTTTGAATTTTGAATTTAATTTTGACACTTTTACAGTGCAGTAGCACTTCGATTGATGGCGTAGTGAATTGAAATAAATGAGTGTGAACAAAATATTTTTTTCCGTTTTTCTCATAAATCAAATTCATACAAAAAATTGTCATTCACACGATGATTGTCTGATTTCTTTACAATTCTTTAGGAAAAAGTGACGTCATATAAAACTATTTCATAGTTAGTTGATATTTTTTTTCTGCTTTTCCTCGAGGCAACGTTTTTTTTTTTTGGTCTATAATCAGCGTCGAAATGAGTGGGTTGATTTTTCGCACATTAATTATTAATATATACGCCGAGAAAAAAAATGTCATCGTTACTTCGCCACGAACGATTCTCTCGGTTTCGTGCTCGTCTCGCGCGACTCAAAGCAAGAAGAAAAATTCTTCAAGGGCGAGTTGGTTAGGAATGCTCAGGAGACAAAAAAGCAACGAGAAGTTAATCTCTAACGACATTCTAGAGAACTTAGAAAGCTAATTTGCATAATGAAGAGCTTTACAGGATCTCATTAACCCTTTAAAGGGAACTTTTATATTTGTTTTATACGTACAACATTCACGGTGACTCGTCAATTCGTGAGAAGCTGGTACTTCATTTCGGTCTTCATAATAACGATCGTTCGGAAAGACACGTGTACATAGGCGACATCTTGAGAATAAAAAAAACAATGGCGTAAGAACAACGGCTTAAAAAAATGAATTTCTATAAATAACTGAACGGGTCGAAGATCGAGGAAGGATGTTGACAAAGGAATCTAAGTCGTTCTCAAGTTTGTCTGTGAGGATTTGAAACTTTTGCTTTACAACGGCATTCCCCTTAACTTAATGCAACCAAACCAGCCTTTGGTGGAACACTCCACATACACTACAACCTCTCAAGACAACGGTGAGAGTTTGCCAGGTCGCCTTAGGATAACTAGCATCACCCACCACCAAAGTCAACGTTGCACCCGACGTGAACGAGGTCGAAATGAGTGCACCGTGAAGCGCTTTAGAAACTAGATTCGTGAATAATGCTCGTCTCTAATGCTCGACAGAACGGCCTTATAGCCCTTGAGGCCACCCATTTGAAACTGTCCTTTCGCGGTGAGACAGCATTTCTTATTCATTCGTCGACCTACTCTTTCGTTCGCCGTTGACGAAGGCGACATTCGATTCCTAACTCGACTTTTCTTTTACTCGACCTTTTTTCTCTTCTTTTTTTTCACGCGACAAATAACACAAACTAAGTCGAAAGAAACGTGATAACTGAAACGTGCAATATTCTCTGCGGTTTATGTATATATGTTTTATTATGTTATTTTTTCTTTTTGCTACACTTAAGTCATGAGTGTCCGCTCAGCGGGCTTTCATAGCCTCTGGGAATCCTCACGTTCTTTTATAGCATTGGGAGGCGCATCTGCATACCGTCGTAAACTATTGTTTTTTCCACTTTCCTCTTTCTTCTTCTTCTTCTGTTCATGTTAGCGTTTCTCAGACGCACTCTGCATACACTATTGTGACATGTTACCTTCTAAAAATCTCACCTTCAGCTGTTGCTCGGCATCTGCGTTCGTATCTATTCATCCCTATTCCCGAGCGGCTGGCGCACAACTTTAGCAAGGTGATGGAAGTGGAGGCGAGTTTTTCTTTCCGTAGTCTATTTCCTTTCCACGGGAAACATTTTTCTTGTTTAACTACTACCTGGTACAAAAAAATATAGAAAAACAGCTCGTAAAACCGTTGAGGTTACGCCTTAACTAGATAAGGTGCTGGGCAAATGATATTCTCGAGCGCCCATTCGTCACGAAAGAGTTTTGGTAGGAGGTTTAATGGCAGTAACGTCTTCCTTTTTTTCCAGTTTTTAGTTGCGTCAGGTGTCATTAACTGCTTTTATTCTTATGTACCGGTACTGTACTTATTATTTCAACCCTCCGAGTGGGCGAACGTACGAAACATTTCCACAGAAAAAGGCCAGGTCACATCTATGGCTAGCGCTTTACTCGGTCAGTTCAATGTTTCAAAAGGCTAAACCATTTGAAATCGATGATGAATAAGGTGTAATGCTTATGAAAGACACTTTCATCGAGTGCACTTATGTTTACGTTAACAACCCGATTAGCTACTTTCAGGGCCATACAAAGCGAATCTTCATGAATGTAGAACATGTTGGAACGCCTGAGTGAATCGATGTACTTCGGATAGGTGAAAGGGTTGCGTCAATTTGCGTTTTTTTTTATTAGAAAATGAGAAAATGCCGCTTGATTGGAGCTTGGGAAAGCGAGAAATCCAGGTCCGTTGTCTAAATAGGTGTGGTTTGAGAGCTCGAGCCAGGGATTAGGATGCGGTGAGTCGGGCCAGTGGATAGGTAAACAGCCCGTGCCACCATCAACAGTTCATAACGTTCACTAAGTCCCTCGTTAACGCGGGTTTTGAAGACTAATGTTGTTTGTTTAAAACGAGGCGAAGCTATTGAAGCGATTAAGTTGCCGTTTTCAAGTTTTCGCGGTCGAACATTAGTTCGGTTCGACGATTCGTCGCCGGACTATAGCGTGACACGGAGAGTACATAATACTAGCCTCGATGATGACAACCGACCACGAGGATGAAAAGCACGAAATTGATGTTGACAGCAACACGTGTTTTTTTTCTGTTGTTATTTTGGGCCGCATTTCGTGCTCCGTTGCAATTTGCATCGTCGTCGATGGGACAGTGGACGATAACAGTGGGCTTAATAACAGCCCAGACAAAGCTTAATGAAGGACTGAAGAAATTGGACCCCCGCTTTCATTTAAAATCGCCTTACGAACTTTATTTAGTTCGTTACCGATTTCCATGCAATGGCTGACTACTCGCAACGAGCGAACGGAGTGGAAATCGATCGTCGTCTTTGTGTTGTTTCACATGTCGAGGAAAACGCGTCGAAGGCATCGTGTTACATGTTCGTTCTCGATGCGTCCGGCTACCATCGATTTTCTTAAAATGTTCTGTTCTTAATTGACTGAATTACACATGCGTGATTACTTTCCCTTTTCTTGATGGTGCTTCGTTCTGTGCCAATTTGGGAAACGTCCAGGAGCACTTTTTTTTTTCTCTTTCCTAAAACTTCTTTTGTCTCTTAATGGCATGATTA
This sequence comes from Cryptops parisi, assembly GCA_034695005.1. Taxonomy (NCBI): domain Eukaryota; kingdom Metazoa; phylum Arthropoda; class Chilopoda; order Scolopendromorpha; family Cryptopidae; genus Cryptops; species Cryptops parisi. The sequence goes on along the minus strand of JAQIWH010002496.1, from coordinate 10,169 downwards.
ATAGCGACGACGGTCTCATCTTCTTTTCACCCCTTTCATTTCTTCGTTTTTTAAAGAGCTAAAAGTTCCGAAACTGGTCTAGATTATTTTTTGTTTTTGTTTTGTTTGTTCGATAGGTGCAGAAACAGCGATAAGTTTAAATTAGGTTAGTAGTCGATAAAGGAATTCAAAACGTACAGTTAGAACTAATCGAGTACGGATTGCTCTATGTAGGATACGTACTTGTTGTTTCTAATGATAATGAACAAAACAATTTTATCTCGCTGCTTTAATTAGGAAGTGGTGAATAACAAGAGCCGCGTGTTTTATCGTGAAAACCTTTTAGAGCGAGTATCGATTCTAATTTCAAGTTCAATTTTTATCGAGGCCTCTTGTAAATTTTTTGTTTAATTTTATCTCGGTTACGTTAGCATGTTTTCAATAGCTAACATAGCCGTGTTAGGTTTTCATTGATTGTTGTTGTTGTTGTTGTTGTTGTTTTGTCATTTCACGTAATGGGTATTTGTGTTTTCACCAAGTGAAAGAAATTTCATTAGGTAAGAAGGTTAGATTGGAATTTGTTTCGCTTCTCGTTACGTTAAAGTTTAATTTAAAAGCAATTTGCATGTTAATTATTACAAAATCGAGTCTCGGTTTCTTGACTTCGGATTCATCATTTTCCTTTCTCGGAAATTCTACCTCCGCAAATGAAATTCTGAGGGCGACGTTGAAGCGATTTGGTGTCAACCGGAATTTTAAATTAGTCCGTTATGATTGTGAAGGAAAACCATTTTTCCAAAAAGATGTTTGCGAAACCTTTTTTTACGAATAAAGTTAAACGAATACAATTTACCATGAAGATATGACATTACATTACAATCGTGAACGTGAAATCCATTTTTTTTTTCTTCGGTGTGAATAATTTATAATCGAGCGGAAATCAAATTTTCCACTATCGCTAGCTCGTTTATCAATTTCTCAACGAATGCAATTGCATGTAAATCAAACGCAGCAGTTTTTAATCTTTCTATTAATAAGAAACGTGTGATTAATATTTCACTTTTTAACACCTATTAATCTCCGTGGGAGTCGTTAAAAATTAAATGTACTATTAACAATTTATGTTAGGTTATTGGGTATGATTACCAAATTCAATAATACTGTATAGTTGACAGAAATCATTAATCACAACACTTTTATACTGTATATAAGATACTTTATTTCGATGCGTGACATAATGTGGAATTTAAGAGTGATTAACGGAGTGGTGTCAAAAAGCGAAAAAAAATGTAAACATATACAAACTTGAAGGTCGTAATGTGGATTCAGTGTTTGATTCACAGCCTACTTCAAATTTTGAAAGCAGAAAAATCCGCTATCTCTGTACAATCTCAACCCTATGTAGGTAGGTTTTGTTGCGTATAACAGTGGAGAGGTTCCTCTTGTAAGAATTTCTCATCTGGAATCTAGTGTTAGGTTTTCCATACAAATTATTCTGTTGATCGTGTGGACGAATCATTGCAGTTGTTGTCGTCTAAGACGACGTTCTGCTTGAGGAAGTTTGTAAAGCTAAAACCTTTTCCGCGCCAATGTGGGTGTAAAAATAGAATGGAGGAAGCAAGGGTTGGTTGTGGGGGTGGGTGAGATGAAACGGTGGTGGCCACCCGGGGTCATCCACTTCCTGCAAACAGTCATTGGTTGGACCACGATCACTGCTGCAGACGGTTTCATTAGACGCTGGTAATTCCATTTGTACTTCTCATTTCCCGCCATCATCAGCCGGTCTGACATTGCCAGTTCGGTTAGGAAAGGGTTGACATTCCCACCAACATAAGGTACTCGCTTCAAGAAAATAGAAATTGTTTTTTTTTTTTTGTTCCAAGAAAACGACACATTGCAGTTCTTCGGGGTTTATTTTTTTAGACTTAAAACTCATTGTCCATAAAATAAATGACAAGTCTAGTATGCACGCTCGATATATTTTGTCATTTTACTGTTCATTATTATTTAAAGTTAAGATATTGGTTGGTAATGCATTAGTCGGATCGGATTGTGTTGATAATTCTTGGTTGCACTTGAGTGAGATAGACGATTAATCGAACATCCAAATCACTCGTCATGTTGTCATTTTCAAAATGTTGTGTATTTTGTACTGTCAAGTGTATTAATTTTGTACCTCAAAGAAAATTTTGTTTTAAAACTAATTTTTTCAACTTTTGATATCGGAAATACAGGGATAGTTCTGTTTTGTGACCGTACCAGTTTTCAACGTTGGTGTTATTCAGGAAGGGGGTTATTCAGCTCTGTAGGTGTGCAGCAAAATTTTATTTTAGTACTAAGCATATTTTTTCTTTTATTGGTAGTGCAGTTTTCTTTTGTACGTGTGTTGGATGCTTCGTTGTGTTTGGATTTTCCGATAGTAGGTAGCCTTCGGGTGGAAATTGGAAAATTGCTGAAGCGAAAGTAGATTGAGAACAATACTCGACATGACCTCCAGCGAAGCGTCATTGAGCTTTTCTTTTCCAGAGCCTTTTTCTTTCTTCATTATTATTACTTTGTCTGAGAATCAATCCGTGATTAGTCTCGTTTTATTAAAACACGATTCCAATTTGTTTTCGGCTCCGTTGAGTTCGCTCGGTAGACATTTTCGTTTCGATCCTATCGATGCCCATCCAACAAAACATTTTAATTCTTTTTACGTGCAAAACACCAATCGATGGCTAGGAAGAAAACACCAAGTAGGTGATACCTTTCTTTCCAAAATAGCAATTTCACGAAAGACTAAAAAAACGGTGCTTGCGTTTTCACCATCATCGAGGAAGTTCCATTTCTGCGGAGACTATTTTTTTTCTCAACACTCGAGGCGTCGACTGATAGATGTAACCTTATGGGAGGACGTGGGAGGAAGTCGGTATTTGGTGCACGCCGAACCGACCGAGGGGAAAGAGATGAAAAGCGTCGTCTTTGGTGGGTAGTAGAAGGGTGGGTGGGTAGGTAGGTAGTAGGTGGGTGGGTAGGTAAGTTGGCTGTTTGGTTTGGTTGTGGCATGGCTGTTTCTACAGTTGCTGTGTATATCGGCTTTCGCCATCTGGTGATTGTCTCCCTCGGCGCCAGCGTATCGTGGCGTTCCCTGCGGGGGTGGAAATGAACGCCTTTATTAAGACCTTCATTACCTTGTTGAGACGTGCCGGTCACGTGATTCACCTGCCCGAATCGTGTTGTTGCACCCACACACACAATTGTGCTTTTGCCAGCGAACGTGCTCCATTATCTCGTGAGCGGTGGGTTTTCCTCGGTCGAAATGGAACCACGAGCCGGAGCAAGAAACGCTGCCACGTATATGTGCATGCCACCCACTATAAAACAAAGCCGAAGAGACATCTTCGCAAATGGAGTCTAGGCTTTCGTATTTCAACCATTGGGTCATTTCGAGATTGACGAGATAAAAAGTTGTCGTTGAGAAAAACATTCCGACGGAATGTCGCAGAATAATGTTTTGCGCCTAAGCATTGGTAGATCCGTGTCATATCAACAACTCGGAGATCCGATTTTGTGACTATGGACTTGCAGCGTCTTGGTAGTTTAATCGTCGTTCACTTTTTTGTTGGTAAATAACGGATTGAGTTATTGCTTTATCGGATGGAGGCTGGAAAATTCCACCAGGTGCGTCGAATATTTCAAACCCATTGACTACCTCAAACAGCGGCCATTGCGGTTTGTTTGTTTCTGTTTTTACGATGCGTAAGAACAAAAAGAAGATACGTGGTATAAAGGATGAATTGGAGTTGAAGAGCTGAGTAGAATCGAAAATATTTACCGTGTAAAGGGCTGGAAAGGAAAGCTTTTATCGGAGCGCCTCGTAAGACCAATAACACGAGCAGAAACCGTCGTTATAGTTTGGAGTGGAGTGGTGTACAAACAGAGGAAGCGCCGCTCCAAGCAAAAATTTGACAAGAACATGAAGTTCCACAACGATTTTTTTTTCTCTTGGCAACAGAAGGGGATTCAAACTTTCCAATCTAAGAACTTAGAAGAAGAAAAAAGTCAACGAGATGAGAGAAACAAAAAGAAGAAAGAAGAAGAAAAAAACAATGAAAGAGAAAAGAAGGCGAAGCCGAAGAAATACGGTCTTCGTGGAAAAAACACAAGAAACAAAAACCCAAAAGCAAGAAACCTAACTCAAATAAAATCAAGTTAACTCCGCTTTAAGCAGGATTTCGAGACTTTCTCTGATTGCTGGCTGTTGCTGCTTCTGCTGCAATGGCAGAAACCCTTTTTGCTTCGGGCAACATTCGCTTTGTTGAAAGGGTTCGAATGCTCGTGAAGGCGACGAAAAATGATGGGCAACTATAAAAAAAGAATCGGATGAAAGTATTGATATAACTAAATAGCCGATGGTTTTTGGCTAACTAGTATGGTTTAAGAACAATAATTGAAGGGCCTGGTGTAAAGGGTGTTAAGTGATATTATTACAATTTCGAGGAAAGCGCGTCTTGTCTTGCCATTTATGGGCTACGTCACACTTTTTGCACTTAATATCTTTGCACGAATCACGACTTGCCTCTAAATGCTACAATTTATACATACACAACATAGATGATACCTTTTTGCTTTATCAAGCAGCACACTACGAAAGCCACATAACCCAGTCTTTGGTTTGGGATGACTTGCATAATATTAAAGAATGGTGTACAACACATTCGTTGCCATTAAACTCCTTAAAAACAAACAAGATCCAATTCTTTAATTCGAACACGAGAGATCACACTCATATTAAGATTTTGGGTGTATGGCTTATAACTCTGCTGTTATTTCAAGCAACAGAGTTAAGGAGAGTGCTTACTTACAGAAATAAAAATCAATTATTTAAAATCTAAAATAATTCCTACTCTCCAATATGGAATTATAATATGGTCAGATGCGCCACAATACAGCAAGCGAAGTATACAAACGGCTTTCAACCGTATGGTTAGAACTCTGTTCAAAATTAGTACAGTAATTACACCCCCATGATATCCCTTTTAAGGATACGAAATTTTGGTCACTTTTAACAAAAACGTTCTAACACTCTTTTACATCAGGCCTTTCAATTAGTGTCATTGTTTCACTAGTATTGTATGTGAATCTAGGAATCCTGACAAATATCAAGTCAAAGAAATCTTGCTACCTCTTTTTTTTTTGCAGGCTGTTTGAAAACAGTTCTTTTTATTTATTTTCTACCGTGAAAGGCATTTCCAAACCGAAACTATTTCTTCCCTCTCAATTCGACTCATTTTGCAGCTGGAGTTGGATTCAAAAAAACAACCTCTGGAGATAGTGTTCCACTTCATCGTCGATAACTTGGTTGAAAGTGTTCGCTATTTTTAAAACGTCACTCCCTGTTCTTTGTGTTTGGTGTCGTAGTTTCGGCGAGAAGGAAGTGGATGGATTTGCTCGATGCATGTCAAGTAGGCTAGGCTCGTTCAGTGGCGCCAAAAAGTTGGAGGTTCGGGTCGAATGGAGTCGTCGATGAAGATGTCACTGGTGGCAGAGTTACGACGCTAGCGTTGCCTCGTTCGTGAGGCCTCGGAGAGGCTGAAAATTGCCTCTGATTGGCCGATTGGCACCCAACCGCCCCGACTGCTGTAATTTGCAGTAATTGCGCTTTGCTCCACCATTCGTACGCTCCTGCAATCTGTCACTTTTCGTCCCTTTTCTTTGCTGTTTCTTTCCTCGATAACCGTATCGAGAATTTTTTTTTTTTTGCGCTTTTCGTTTTTTGTTGTTTTTTTTTTTTGTTAGCTCTGCACTAGATGATGACCATGATGATAATTTTCGCGTCGTTGGAACTTTGATCCACTGTACAAAAGAAAATTTCATATCGATTTCTAAATGAGGGCTTATTTTGATTCGCTAGTTTAAGGGGGCCGTTGCAAAAAAGCAAAAAAACTATGGAGTATAAAAATATCACGACTTGAACTCAAATCACGTTGCGGGTTCGATTTTTATTTTTACGAGTTCGGTTGGTGATGATGGCTGGCGTAATTTTCTTTAGTTTGGGGTGTCTGCTTTCTTGTCTGAACGTTGGCAGCCAACTTATTACACACCAGTAGAAATTAATGGTTGAATAGGAAATAAAAATTGTGCACAGTCTTTTTCTGTTTTTGTCCACAAAAAAAAAGTGATTTGTTTTTGTTCCATGTATTTCTAGTCAATGTAGATCTAGTAAAAATTTGAGAAGCTGCCGTGAACCATGTTGCGTTCTTTCTTCTAAGGTTCGTTGAGTTCAAGATGCCCGTAATTTTTACTTTTCGTTGACGTTGGGCCTTTCATTTTGTCGTGACTAATCGGGCTTTGAAAAGCCAGCGATTAAAAACGAAGGAAAAACGAAAAGAAAACTTTTTTTTCGTGATTGTTGAAAATGTGCGAGACTCATTAGAAATTCATACGTGGCCATCACACGAAGGAAGCAGCCGAAGAAGCCCCATTAATCAAAGGGTGAAAAATAATTCGCTAGGATAATGATTAGGAGGATGATGAAGATGAAAAGCCCTTGGCAACCGAGGCAACGTTCTTCGCATCGTCCTCTTCTAGTAGGTAACCAACACGATTGCTGCGAAATAAATAAATTAGTGAACTTCTTTTTCTTAAATTTACTCGAGCTATTTTGTTTTCTTAAATAACGATTCAGCACTTGCAAGTTTCATTTTGGATAAAGTCGATCTTTTATTTTTATTTTGCAAAAAAGGACGGAATTTAGAGTTATACTATATACTATGCGGGGAGAATGAAACGATTTGGATGATAGTTTAATGGGTGGACATGGTTGGTTCAATTTTCAAAATCTTAAAATTGGTGCAATTTGCTGATTTTTCACTTTGCTTACAATCGTTGGTACAAGATTTGATCTTAAAGCATTGTACAAGTATAGCCTACTTAAAACTACGATCGATTGAGAAAGAGGTGGACTTTTCCGTCAACTTTTTCTCTTTTTCATCACTGTTGAGTTCTTTTACTACTTTTTCAAGCTGAAGCACTAATTCCGTTTGAGATACTGATTTGATCACTTATCCGTTTCATGCTTTTGTTAGAAAAAAATCTCATTTACCATCAAATGGAGTAGAGAAAAAAAGCAAAGGATCCGGTCTTTTTTCCAATTAGCCGCAGGGAGTGGTCTTTATCTTTGGGGATGCGTGGGAGGGAAGCTGGACTTGGGTTTCTTTTTTCTCGAGGTGGTGGTGGTGATGGGTGTTTTTGTCGACCAAAGCCAACCCTGCGACTGTCGAGAAGCGCTATCGGAGGTTGGGTGCCGTGGAAACGACGCCAGACGCCGGATGAGTCCAGCGGTGGTTGTCGGATGAAGAGGCTCCTTGTCGCGATTTATCTGCTCAGCCCAGAAGGGCGTTTTCGGGATATCAGCGACGGGGACGGAAACTGCCGCACCACTACCCACCCTCGATGATAACCCTTCTTTTGACCTCGAACCACCCCTCGGTTGATACACGCGTTGCCTTCGGTTCTGTCGCGGTTCCAACAATGTACGACGTACATCGCGGTTGAAAGACTGACGACTCGCAAGACTAAATGGCACGCTCACACGGGGTCAGATCCGTCGTTACGATGGATATCCGTCTGGCAACAGTCGCCAGCTTAACGAGCGAGCCTCCTCAAAACCCGAGACAATAGTGGTTTTTGAAGAAGAATCTTGGCCTCGCGACGAGTGAAACTCCATTTTCCACCTCACGTTCCAGAGCGTCCTTACATCCGTCTCAACATATTGAGCTGGATGATGACAATGAGGATCTTGCTTAACTTTCAAACACAGGTTTAACCTAATATGTATTATCAATGTATGTATGTATGTATGGTCGTGAACAAAAAATTTTAAATTGGTGCAAATTTTATTCTAACGTCGTACAGGAACACTAAAGTTTTAAGTTCAAATTTCATTTTGCCCGTCAACAATGACTGGTACTAGAATTGTTGTAATCTACGTTGTTGTGTTTCTATTATTACTTAGTAAACCTGTTACTAACAACAAAGAGATTCACTCACACAGACAATAGTTTATTAGACAATATTAATAGTTTTTAAGCATTAAGTTCAATTATTGTATTTCATGTTTTGACCCCACGGGTCGTGAAATTAAACAATAAACAATAAACAATTTGTCATAAATATTATAAAGATACCTGTTTTTCAACTTCATTTGTTCTATACTTATGAAATTAAATTTATGACTGTTCTCTTGACGAGAATAAACAATATTATCAAACTGGTTCAAATGATGGTTTAAAGGATGTTTTTCATCCAACAAGAACCTAGGGACTTGTTTCAATCTAAAGTACATAATATATTGTTTAAAATTCAGAATCTTCAAACCACGACATACATAATGCAGTTATAGAACCTCCTCTTGGAAGTTTAAACAAATAACGTAAAACATTATTGTAAGCAACCATTAGTCTCCTCAACAGAAAGTCTGTTCAAAGCAAAATTCCATAATTCAAAAGTGATAGAATTTTTTAGTTTAAAAGGATAATTTTCTTCTTTTTTGATAACATTTGCTTAAGTCTCTTGAAAAGAAAGAGATTTCTATTAATGTTTTTGATAATATTTTCAATTTCAGGGCCAAAAGTCAGATTCTGATCCAGAATCCCAATGGATTCCGCATTCGGAGGAGCATTGTTAAATTTTTATAATTTTTGTTTCAGATTATTTAATCTCATATTTCGATTTTCAAACCAGAGTTTCACCATTGTAAGATCTTTATTAATTTTCCAATCTGCAACGTGATGCTCGTATCTTGGGAATTCGAGCAATAAAAAATTGTCATCCACATATGATATTAATTGTGATTGTAACGGTAAATCAAACAAATCAGTTGCTACCAACGCATACAAATACGTCGCCATTGAGGTTCCTTGAACTACTCCAATAGTTGACTTAATTCGGCTCAAAAAGATCTCGTCTCACAAAGAAACAAAGTGTTTATGGCCCCCAAGGTAGTCCCTGTCATACGGTATGCTATGGGGTGACTCGTTTGGCTATCGAACTAGTCGGTTACAACGAGCTCTTAACCGTATCACCCCGACGCTATTCAACCTTATACCTCTATGATTAAATTTCTTAAGCACCGCAAAATCCTAACTATCAAGCAAATGAGCACTTACAATAGACAATGACGTATTGTGATCAGCATTACGATGAGAAAGCCATTTCATCCATTACGTTTTATCAAGGACCCCATTTCCCCTTTTCATCTTTAAGCAGCCGTTTCACTCAACACTAAAAGATTATCATCATCATTCGTGAAAATCTTCAACGTCAAGGTTTCCCATTAATACCTTTTAAATCATGAAACAATCTTCTCCTATCTTGTCGTAAAATATCTATAGCATGTTGTGCCACTACAAATAGTTGTTTTCATTTTGAAACTCTTCTTTTGAAAAACATGTTAGTCAATAATAGTTTTTAATTTGTGCTCGGTGTCTACTGTTTCTTTTTTCTGCGATGTAAATAAATAAATAAATATTAAATATTAAAAAATAATCTATATAAACTACAAACTTTAAATCGTATTGCTCTTAGCCACCGACATAAGGAAGCTTTGTGTTTGTAGTTAAATTTAGCCTAAGACATAAAGCGCCTTTATATCGGTGGCTAGCCGTTAACAGAACAGTACCCTATAAATTATAACATAAACACAAATTGGTGTAACTAAAAGTATCCCAATCATGTGTCTGTTGTTCAACCAACGACCTTTCATTTGTTTCTATTCGAATTACCATATCATTTCATCGAAAGAATAAATTATGAAGGTGCTTAACGCTTATCTAGCTGTTTAGCATTAATTTCAAGTAATTTAAATTTATAGGAATATTGATCACATTCAAAGATAACACTTTAAAAATAACTACCATATTCGTGCAGAGAACATATACAAGGTGAGCAGGGGCGGAGCGCACCTTCTGGCCAAAAGGGGGGGAGCTTTTTATATTGCTAAATTTTTAATAAGCTTATATATATTTCTTATAATAACGATAAAGCAAAAAGATATACCTTTTTTAAAACGGAATTTCTTTACCACCTTCAATCTCTTCTACAAACCACTTCTACCCTGCAAGCTTTTTCAACAACAGAAAAACTGTGTCCTCGCACTGCAATATTCTCTAAAGAATGATTTGACTTGGGTTTGTCTTGGGTTTGAA
>JAQIWH010002495.1:0-24285 GCA_034695005.1 Cryptops parisi | reverse complement strand
TAAACATATACAGGGTGTTGTGTTCATTCCGTCATGAAATTTCAACATTTTTTGTTTAACTGAATGACAATGTTGGAGTTTCATATGTGGACACCCTATATACGTACTGTATGTACATTGTACACGTACAGTATATACATTTATACAAGTATACTTGATGAAATTTGATGTTACTCAAGAAGGGTTAGACATGGCTCAACATTGTCACGTGACACGAGAGGATAAAGGTGATAGCAATAAATTAGTTGTAGTTTTTGTAGTACAGTATTTTGTTTTTTAATTGTTTGGAATGTATGTAGTCACATTTGTGACTAGGCGGACCTCTAGTCTTTGACTATTATATTAGGGAAACTACAGGAACTTCTCGATTTATGCGCGTTTTCTGTATGCTGTTTTGCTAATATGCGATCAGAGAAACTCAATGTTTGTTATACAAAGCGAGAAAATTTCACTACATTTATGCGATTTGTATTGTTCAATGCATCACAAGTGACTGAACGCTGAAGTTTTGTCACTTCGTGAAAATTCAATATTGCGATTTTCGAGTTTCGTGCAAATTCTTAATACTGAAGAACTCTTATTACCGAGTACAAAATAGTTTATTTTATATGTCACTTTTTGTTGTTGTATTTCTTTTTCAGAACTGTTTTTTGAAAAGAAATTCGACGTTTTGAGAGGCGTTCGTCACAGGGTTGATGTCCAGTTAATGGAACGAAAACAAAATTGGTAAAAAAAATTTTTTTATTTATACTGCATATTATAAAAGTTGATTAATGATGTCAATCAAATTGGTGAGAAAAAAATTGCTTCTTTTATTCGGTATTTTTTTTTCTTAAATAACACCCCCCTCCCTTTCCAAAAAAAAATGTTAAACAACTTTTTATACTGAGGTTGAAATGAAAACAATGCTCAATTGTCGCCGAAACACGGATCTGATGACTGTGAACGTAACGTGTGATAAAAAGTAGATTGAGGCTTGTAAGCGTTAAAACAAAAAATGATGAATCGTAAATGTTTTAACTGCTGTCAATGAACGGAATGAAAGGCAAAACTAGCTTGCCAAAGTGCGATATCAGCTCATAAATCATTCTGTACACCAACAGATAAAGTTTGTTGTTTTTTTTTTTCTGTTTTGTTTTTAATGTCTCGCCGTGGATACGTTAGCCATTTATAACGCTTAATGTGACGACCATTCAGACGCCTTTGATAACATAAACACAAAATGACCCCTCTCTTATATAATGTCTATATTTTGCATTTTAACGCTCTTCTATTCCGAGATTTATTGACGTTTACGTACCTGAACCCCGTTTGAGTTGTTTTATTGTATCACTGATTGAGTGATTCTTGTTTACGACTTCTTTATTCGCGACATTCGCGAGTTGTATACAGCTCAACATTGGGGTAGTGTTGAGAATAAACGGTTTGTCGCTGAAATAGTGTACTTTGATATAATATTTTAGTGCTTATCAATACATCGATCATGTAAATATAGTTTTCAAATATTGTATTAACTATTTAAAAGAATTTAGAGTTTCAAATATTCGCGAATTGGTATTTTCGAGTTTACAGGCACGTAACTCGTCGCTTGAATGAATCATAAGTCGAAAACTTGATTCCTTTTGTTTTCTGTTCTTGTAATTGTTTATTATCCTTTTCCGGATGCTTCATCAATTAAATAAAATTAAACATGGACTTTAAAAGAAAATTATAACAAGAAGTTCTGGATTTATGCGACTTTTCATTGGTGATTTTGGACGAAAAAATTGTTACAAATGCGGATTTTTCTCGCATAGTAGCAAAAATCGCATATGAATATTAATCAAAATTTGCATGAATCGAAACGTGCATAAATCAAAAATTGAATTAAAACACGCATAAATTGGATATCGAAATTACTCAGAGGTTGCATAAGTTTTAATTCGCATAAATCGAAACATGCAGAAATCAAAAATGATTTTTTTGCATTATGTGTGTACATACAGTATATGACACAGTAGGCTATATAAAGAGTATGCTTAAAAAGCATTATTTTTAATGTACTCGTTTAATTTTATTTTCTGCTTCGAGGAACGTGTGAGAATTGCAACCATTTTCGACCGACCGAAGCGTCTATAAAACGCATAGTTTATCACTGCCATCTCCCTTTTTAACTCGTTCGTACAGTGGTTCGGTGTTCTCTTAGTAGTTGCTTTCGGTGCCAAATGAAAACAAACATTGAGGTTCGCTTTTAGGACTGAAAGTGTGGGGGGGGGGGCTGCTGGTGAGGTTGGGTAGCAACAGCACTGTGGTGCTGTGCTGATGATAGTGGAGGAGTGTGTGTGTTGAAGAAGTGAAGATGAGAAGGTGGGGTTGAGCAACTAAAGCTCCACGCCCTTGCTGGGACAACAACGGCTCTTTTGAAAATCGGAGCTCTCTTGTACTGATGATGATGGACAGCCATCTCGATACCATTTCCTTGTAGTATTTCATTTCCAAATGCACTCGAAACTCTTTTAATTTCGTTGATGCATTAAAAGTATGGCGCAGCAACTCCGCTCTGCCATGTTGGTTCGTACGTATTAGGTAATTCTCGAGTAATATGAGTATTGTTAATTTTTTTACTAAAACTGAACTCGTCGATAATAATGGGATAAAACATAGTTCATTAATTTGGCTTACTTCCATTAGTTGCTGTTTATATTCGTGTTGTTATGGTAACATACACGATACACATCTCTCACGGAGATATATTATATATACACAGGGTGTTCAATAAGTCTTGGTGGAGTTTCCGTTTAATCATACCATAATTTAACTTTGCTTAAAACTGCAACTGGATTCGTGGGGCATCCTGTACTGTTTTTTGTGCGGTGGTAGCGCATAAGTGACAATGCTGAAGTTTTGCCAGTTCATGGGAGTTTTGATAATAAGTTATTTCTATTTATGCGAGGTTTTCGCAGAACGCGGCACCTCGCATAAATCGAGTTCTAACTCAATGTTCAACGTGATCTGTTTGACTATGTAGTGTTTGTACTGAAATTCCGTATAATTTTGTGGACAATTTTAAGAGTTTTTAAGTTATTTTAAAAATATTTTTTTTTATTATATGTTTTTGTTTTTTATCGTATGTTCATTCATATAAAAATCAACATTACCAACAGTGTTTTATTATTGTAAAGTTTTATGGAAAACATGGTTAGCGTCATATTTCTAGTCATTTATTTTTGGCGTCATGTTACGTCTACTGCAATTTTTAAAACACGTATGAAGACTAGTTGTTTTTACTAAGTTGACTGAACACCATGATAAGTTTAAAAAAATAACGTTTTTTTGTAATATTACAAAAAAAATGGTTACATTCTCCAAGTTAAATCATGCACTGGTGTTTTATTATCCGTGAAAATTGTTTTCAGTAAAAATTCCACACTTATGAATCACTGATATAATTCTATAGTCGTTCGCAAATAATTCACTGTGAAGCAAAAAGCAGAATCAATTTGGGGGAGATAAACGTACCATCATCTTGAAGAAAAATAGTCCACGTTTATGACGTTAAAAAGTTATTAATGTGGGGGGCTTTGTAAGATAATCTATTCGTTTTCTCTCATCGCGGAAGTGGACGTGACCCGAACCCTTGGCCCTGTTTTACATCGAGCTTTGAGAACTATTACCTAGTACTACTACCCCTAGCACGACATATCACGTGAGTTGTTGCTTCTCGGGACCGGACGTGGCTCGTTTTTATGAATGACACTTCCGTTGATAGGAGTCAAAAGGAACTGCGAGTTGAGTGACGTGTGCGGATAAAGCGTCCGGTTAAAGGGGGGAGGGGGTTTAAAAAAAGAAAGGGGAAGAGGGGGCGAACTTGTGTGGGATACGGTTTGGTCGTGCCAATTTTTCTCAATTAGCAAGTGTCAAAGTGTGATTATATACCACGTCCCGAAAATCACTGTCATCAGAGAAGGTTTAATTATTATCGACCAAAGACCCTGTTTATTTTTTTTCTGCTCTTATTTTCTCCTTGAGTATGAAAAATCACACTTAGAGTGATTTTTTTTTTTTTTTTTTTGCTACCACTTTGAAAGTTGATAAACGACATTTGCAGTACTGTACTGCATACAGGGTGATTGGTTCAGAATCACATTATTACACGCAGCGTATGAGAAAACTTGCTGCGTGTAACAATGGTTAATCATAATCAGTACACCATCCACTATCGAAAAGTTGACAAAATTTTACAAACTTATGTCTTGTCGGTGTAATATTTTTGTGTACAGTTTGTATTCTGATGTATTAGACCCTTGGTCTGCTAACCAAGAAACCAAACTTATTAACTATTCCTAATTTTCAGAGCTAATCGTTGCTACAGATAAAAGCAAAGCGTTTGATTCTGTAATCACGCTCTTTTATCTTAAACAGGATTTTGAATTTGGGATTGATTTTGAGCAAAATTTACAACTAATATCGGACTATTTGTCTGGCAGAGGAATACAAATTTTGAATTACATGAGATACATGTGATGAAACATTTTTTAATAATAAATTATAGTCTGGAAATACTTCCGTAACGAGATACAAAATGTAGTAATCGGAAATGCTCTCAATGTAGAATGTTACGTGTTGGTTTAGTTCTAGCGAGTATAATGATTATCACAGTTACAGTGGAATCCGGTTTTATAATCACGTTAATATAATGTTATCAATCGGCTATGTTATCATTGTCAGTTGGTACCAAGACACTTGTTCTATTTTCTATCGTTTAATGTTATCAACCGACTATTGTTATTAAAATGCACTGGTCCCAAAGTTATCACAATAACCGGACTTCACTGTATTTATTTTCCAACAATGCATTACCAATACGTCAAAGAAAATTTCGTAATTTCGTTGTACGGTATCTCGTTACGAAAGTATTTCTAATAAACTATTGACCACAATTTTTTATTGAAAGGTGTTTCATTACATACAATGCCCTCTCTCTGTCACTTCTGAATATTAGGAATAATTATTCTGAATCACCTTGTTAACCAATTTGTCAATTTGTCATGGTTAAAAAAAATAATTATCTCTGTTTGTAACGAATTTAAACGCTGACGTTTGCAACATGAAATTACTACACTATTTACAAAGTTAATAAAAACTAGTGAACTAGTGAAGTTGTAACGTAACTGATAGATAATATTCAGATATACGTATCTCAAGTGCTTTTCTCACATTTTTATCTCATATGACCATTTTACTATTTATATTATACACTAGTGGAATATATTGAATTAAGTTTACATTATGATAAAATTTATCTCCCGCCAATTGAATCGGTTTCAACCGGTATTAAATCAGTATTTGTAAAGAATATAGTCACTTAAAAATATTGTATTACTGTACTTTCAAGGCTATCGAATGTAATATTCAGCAAACGCCGGTTTATATGATCACTAGGTTTTATTATAGAAAAAGAGACGTTAACGGTATATTGGTTAAACCAATTGAAATAATACATTGCAAGGCTGTTGAAATGTGAAAAAAAAAATATATTGAACGCCGCTTATTGTGATCACTGAATATAAACTAATGGCATGATCACAATAAGCGGCGTTCACTTTATCTTGGTTAAAACTTAATTCGTATAAAGCTTGTTCTACAAATAAATTCATTGCAACTTGACAGTTCTTTAGATGCTTTCAGCTTGAGGCTTAATACCTGTAATTTTTTCCTCTTTTTCTTTCACTTTAAAATACACATCCTTTTAATAGGCAGTGTAGGTACAGTAGTTTAACTTTTTTTTTCCCCCCTCTTCCAAAGTAAATATTGCCTCCCCATTTTTCTTCTCCCACCCTCCAGCTATAGACAACCTTCCTCGTGTAGATATAGAACTAGGGTAGAATTTTACACGGTGGGATAATTGGACATCGTGGTTTTGAAAAATTATTACAGAGATGAAGTTCAATTTTATTCCCCTCTATCTCGTAAGTCGAGAACTCGAATTTTTTGTGTGGTTTTTTTTTTACCCCAACTTGTGGTTCGTAAATCGGGACGCTTTTTTTTTTTGTGGAAGTAAATGTTATATTATTTGGAAATTTTTTATCAGAAGAATGAAAATATATTGTATCATATCCATTTCAAAAAAAAAATATTGTATTTGATATTTTAAGAATGTTAAAAAAATGATGGAATAATTTTTTAAACTCATCTCAGTTGAGAAAAATTGATCTAAAACTAAACGTTTCAACAGCTTTTTAAGGTCTTTTTACACGAGGAAAAACTCCAAAAATTAAGAGAAGTAAATAAGAGAAAGTAAAAACAGAAACAAAACTAAATTTTTGGAATAGATGTCCGTCACGCTTATGGCGCTAATGGCTTATGATTTGACGTGTCGTTATTTTTAACTAATCTAAACTGGTTTCTATGAGTATAGATATCGGTTCAGGTTATTAAATATAACATAAAAATACTAATACTTGTACCAACAGAGTAGTTTAGGTTACTTTAAAACAACAACAACACGTTAACAAGTCACTAGCGCCACAAACGAGACGTACATTCAATCCAAAAGTACCAATAAATCCAGTTTCATCAGTTTATTTTCAATTCTCTTTTTTCTTTTCTAGTCTTGTTTTTCTTTTTTTAGCTAATCCGCTTTTCTTACTTTTCTTGATGAAAGCCCTTAGAAGGAAGGTGAAACGTTGATATGTATCTTGAAAAATCTATCAGAGGAATATAATTACAAAGTTAGAGAAAGTGAAAAATATGAGAAAAATATAAAGAAAGTATTTCAACCCTTTTTTTATTTATTATTAAAAATAGTATTGTTTTCTTTTTCTCACTTTTCCCATTTTCCGTGAAGGAAGTCCGTAAGAGGACAGCGAAAACGTTGATGTGTATATTTGAAAAAAAAAACATTTCACATATTTTTTTTCAGTATTTTTTTTTTTTTAGCAATTCTTCAGATAACTCGTGTTTTTGTGTGTTTTGTTTTGCTATGAGTACTTTTAGCTTTTTCGGGTTTTGGTATTATTATTATTATTATTCTTATTTTCTTATAATATTAAGACCTATTATTTTTCTTTCTTGGTTTGTCTGGTCTTAACCTGTTTCTTCTCTATCTGCTCATCTCTCCTGCTGTTTGATTGACAGTCTGGTCCTCTTCAGGGGCCATCATTTCCCTCCATCTTGGCGCCACGTCGTGGTCGTTTTCTACTCTTTGCCCCTCTCCCTCCCCCTCTTCCCCATTTTGTCCTTTTTATTTTCTTTTACCAAATGACTTTTCGAGTGAGAGAAAGATTTTTCGATGACTTCTTGAAGAAGTAGTAGTAGTAGTAGTAGTTGCAGCTGCTGGCTGTTGCTCACTGCAGAAATGCAAAAAGCCCAATTGAGTAAATACAACTTGACCCGAAAAAGAAATTTTCAGCCTAGTCATTCGTCATTATTTATGTATGCACTTGTTACACTCTGTGTGTGGGTTTGTTTTTTTCTCTTTCTTTCTGTATTGTCACGATTTTTCTTGAGAATTGGACGATTGTGATTATGCGTTTGAATTTTGTGGTGGTGATGGTAGCGAGTTCTCTGAAGTGGATTGGGGAGTCTCAAGATGTTGTGGTGGAAGTTTTGTCAAGTTCCAAAGTTCTTGTCCTTGGAATGTTTCGAAGCTGTCGATGAACTTCTCCGAGCAAACTGATGTTGAGTGATTAGAAAATGTGTAAGATTAGTTGAAAGAAGTGAATTTCAATTTTAACTGGTTTTCATTAGGGATTGGTTAACTAATAACGAGTCGTGTTGCTGCTACATTGGTCATTGATAAAGAACTAGAAACGCGACGTTCTATTAAGATATCTGGAATGTTACTCAATAAGGGTTTCTCCTGCTTTTATGAAGTGCTATATTATTATTAAGTCACAAAAAAAGTTCATGCGGTTTTTAAGTTTTTCTTGCACAAAGTTCGTGCGGTTTTTTCAGATGTCTCTTTCTCTTTGCCAGGAGCTAACGTAAAAAGACGTACGAATTTTATTATATGCTAAATATAGCATTGCTATTGTTACGGAGAATGAATTTTTAGTTATGAAGGTAGTATAAGCAACCAATAAAGCTCGTGCGGTTTTTTAGTTTATTCTTTTTGCATTAAAAATGTATGGTCTGTTCAGATTTCTTTCTAACGTCGAAAAACCGTACAACTTTTATTGGTAACTATAAAACTAGATGGATACTGTGTGAATAACCATTGATAAAATGTAACAAAAAATATTTATAGTACATGTATTATATAGACAGTGATTATATATTTATACAGGATGATTCGAAGAAAAGTATGAGCTCCTACCTACAGCAGCCATTTTGTTCAGCATTGAAAATGTGGTACACAGTAGTACTATTTATTGTACGGGGTAGATTGTAAATTAGAATCCTGTTATTATGATCACTTTGGGACTAGTGATTTTTGATAACAATAACCGGCTGGTAACATTAAATAAGTTATAGAAACCATTAAACAGTGTTTTGGGACAGACTGATTATGATAACAAGAGGTTGACAATATTATCCGTGATTATAATTTCTACTGTATAATAATTTTTTTATATACTGTGCTGTATATAAGCTTATATGTTTGATTTGGTGTGTCAAACAACATGAAAGGAAAAGGGTGGATTGTTATTTTAGAACGCGTATAAAAGAAAAAAAAAACAGTGACCAAGGTCCAAAGAAAATGTCACATTGGCTATATGCATTGTTTCCAACGTCCATTGTTCATTTAGTATGACAGGTACTTCTTTTGTAGACTAGATGTATGGGAATCTCTTTTCTCTTCTCAGGTGTGTGTGTGTGTATGTCACAGCAGTAGGTTAAAGCGTGACGTTGCAACATGGCAAAAAAAAGGGGAGAGTTGTAAAAACAGGGGGGAATGGTTCTCGTTTATTTCGTGTCCTTTTTCCCTCAGCTTAGGCGATACTGGAACTAATTTATAGAACTCTGAAAAAGGCATGTGGGGAAGAAAGATGAGGGAGGGGGTGTTTAGGAGGAGAAAGAAGAAGGGAATTATCGAAGGTCATACTTTTTGACCTCCTCTTTCTTTGTGGGTCTTGGTCGTCGAGGGCGCGACCATCGACTGTGTAATAAATGATGGTGATGCTATCGGACGAACCGTGGTTTAATTAAATAAACAGTTGACTCGCGGTTGGACAGTCGAAACACAACCTACCTATACTGAATTAATAATGATTTTTTATTACTGCATTTCTGTCTGGGAATAAGTTTTTTTGTTTTGTTGGAAACCCTAAGGAGTTTGAGTTCAGTTAGTTTTCGTTTGTCACGTAGTAGGGTAGCGTAGCGTCTCATAAACTTGTTAGTATTTTATATGAGGGTATTTTTCTGAAAAAAACAGTTGTGTTAAACGAGTGCTGAGTATTAACGGTTGAAGAAATAATGTAATCGTAAATGGCTTTAAAGTGTAAATTAGCTAATCTTATACAGGTTGAACTTCACTAATCCGGCATCAGCTTCGATGGTTCGGCAATTGGAATTTACAGTAGTAAAATTTACACTGAATACTTTGGTTCATAATTGTTTTAATTTATGTACGGTGAATATTTTTCGTTCATAATTGTTGAATTTACAGTAAAAGTAACGGTGAATATTCTAGTTTATAATTTCATTAAAATTTATGCCATTTATCCCTAAGCTTCACTGGTTCGTAAAATCCGCTAATCCGGCCATTTTTGATCCCAAGTTTCCCGGATTAGTGAGATCCAACCTTTATTAAAATATGGAATTTAAATGAGTAGGACTAATGTGTTCTAACAGTTTGATTGTAAATAAAATTGGACCCTCTGGACCGTGAACAATAAAATAAATGTATAAATATTTTAGGTAGTTAATTAGCAAATTGATCTTTCTTTGTATTCATTCATCTGAAATTGTTTATGTTTCAATAAAATAAAAGGTATTTTCATTTTAACCAATAAGCCGCTTGTGGCGCTACTTGCTTGTAGGCCTACTTGGGTTATTGGTTTTGAAGGTGGAGGAGGTTAGGTTAGTTAAACATAAACGTATGATTAGTGACTTTAGTGAATCCAATAATGATCTATTATGTACCGTACGTTTTTGTTTGTTTAACCATGACATAATATCGTATAACGTATAATATTTAGTATAATATGTCATGGTTTAACTAACCTAACCTATAACCTAAGTACAACCAATAACGCTACCAGTGGCTTTACTGAGCCTTAGATGTGAGGATGTGAGTCGAGACGACGTAGAGCGACGCCTGGTGTCAATATCTGATGTTAGAATATGTATATGTTCTTAAAAAACAGACATTTTATTAAACAAACATCGTACTTGTTCATCATGTTTCGAGGGTTTAACCTCATTTTCACTAATTTCTATAGTAATAAATCGCATAATAACGAACTTATCTCGTCCATAAACGAGCATCCATAAAACAAGTCTACGAGTAATACAAAGTAAACGAGCATTCATTCTAGACCTGAAGCTTCACCTATAACGAAGATTTTTCTCGTCGCATATTTAGCAAAATTACCTAAAAGGAAATTTCGAAAAAGTTATTTAAACATACTGTATTTCTTCTTTGCCTTAGGCTTATTCGTTGTGAAAGTGTTGGTTTTGGAATTTCTTGTTGAATTTTTTCTCAGAGGTGTTTTTTTTTAACCTTTTGTTTTCTTAAAAGAAAAATAATCGTGTCAGGTGGGCTGGAGTCGCTAGATGGATCTTAACTTGTGAAGGGTTGGCCTGACATATTGTGACTGCTGTGAGTTGACTATCTTTTTCCCATTGTTTTGGAGGCCACGAGAGTGGACGAAGAAGAGGATTGAAAAGAACATCTCCTTCACCTCAATGGTTTAAGGGTAGGCTTCTATCCTCGGGGGGGAGTCACATGGGAACCCAGCTGACTTCAACGGGTGGTCAACTCTATAGTAGTGAGACACCACTCCTCGTGGACAGTGAGCGATGGCCTCTTCTCTTTGTCCATTTTTTTCCCTTATTTTACACGACAAGACACCAACCGTAGGGAGTCCGCAATGTGGTGTGGCTCGACTATAAAACCAAGAACGAGGAAAAAGTTTCTGTATAATGTAATGATTTCTGACCTCTCTGTTTTTGCGAGACTCCTATTTTGTAAAGAGAACAAAATAATTTATGATATAGTGATTTTTTTTAACGTGTCGGGGGTTTCGATTATCATTTAAACGTGAAATTTCCTTGTCTCATCTCCATGCTGACTCTTGGATTGGTTGAAATTATTGTAGTATTGTTTACTGTGGGCTAGTTCTGATATAGACCTACGTTGATGTTCTCATTAAGTTTGTTTGTGCATGACAACTTTGCTTCTTTTTTGTCCGTTTTTTGACAATGAACTGTAAATGAAGACTAACAAACTCATAGTAGGTAGACTAATTGACATAGCAACTTGTTAGAACTTTGCAAGTTAGTTGTGTTGTTTCAAGCGGTAATGAAAGTCAGGAAACGTTCTGACAGTACAAGTATCGTAGAGAGAGTCCTAGTCCTCGATTTATGCGTGAGTTAGTTATGCCAAAATGTCGTACAAATGGAATTGAAAAACTACAGCGGACAGTAATACTGCTTGCACCACATGTGGCTTACAATAGACAGCAAAAAGGATTTATGGTACTTTTCCGTTAACTGAGATCGTCACTGGTGGCGTTAGTTGTAGCCATTTGTATCATTCGCAGGTTCGCCTTCCACTCGTGCCATGTGGATTCAGTTTCTGGTCTAACACCACGGGGAAGGTTTTCTCGGTGTTCTCCCGTTTCCTCCTGCTTCATAAAATCCTATTCCATCTTCATCAGTTCCATCTCATCGCTATTGCTGCACTTCAGAATTTAAATACTTGTTAAGTCTGAGGGCGAAATGACACAGCTGTATGGCCAGTCGGTACTCTCGTAAGAACCCAAGTACGGTCCCTACCTGTATTACTCGTTGGTGTTGCTTCTTTTATTACTTTTTAGTCACCTAAACTGGGATTTATACTCGTCATAGTTATCCGGTTAGGTTAGTTAAAAATAATAAAAGAAGTAATTAGCAACACGTTGACGAGTAGTACGACAGTCGCTAACGCTTCCAGTGATAATCCCAGTTAACGTAAAAGTTTACATTTTTTAAGACAACTATATTAGGGAACTGTCACTTTTTATTTGTCTAAATGACAGACAGACGTAGATATAAATTTATTTACAAGGTATACGAACTGAAGAAATGGAAAAATGTAATTTATCTTATCTTTTAGAGATTGCAAAAATGAAACTTTTCTCGACTCTACCCTTATGTAATTGTTTCTACTTGTGTACTATACAGTATGGAGACTCCTCGCCCCTCTTGAAAAATTGTGTCAGTAATGTTATCATTGATTACAGTTAGGACGCATGTCAGTTTGTCACCTGATGTTGTAGACTTCGTAATGTTTGTCTAGCACGGTTATTGAATTATTTGTACAGTACACTAAAGCTATTTGTCTACTACTGATAACGTAATACTATATTTGTATATTAACATAATACTGTGTTGCTTAATCTTTACAGTATATTTGTATTGCAAGTGTAGTTACTATACCATGTATTTTTGCTATATTTGAATTTGTATATTATAAAAACCGTACCGGTGCGCGGTACTTGGTGTATCCGAAGTCCCTCGTTACTTTGTATTTATGTATGAACAATTAATTATGTTCTTTTTAATACACACATAATCAGCTTAAGTTAATACAGATAATCTTTGATTCGTGCGAATAAGCTTATGCCATTTCGCTAATATGCGACGAGAAAAAAATCACTTCTGAATCTTTCCATACTAATATACGAGTAAGGAATCTACTCGTACTCGGCAACGCGATAAATTACTCCCCCTCCCCGACTCTTTTTCTTTCCATTATTACAAACGATACCCCTCGATACCTCTTATCATTACCAGCTGAAATCAGCTACCTGTCCCTGTTAGAAATGTAACATTCGATTGCACTCTAACCCATTATAGTTGTATCATGACAGCTGACATTCAATATACGACTTGTTTACTCGAACATATTGTAAATCGCTTAGCGCTGTAAATGATATTCCAGTCCATTTCATGTAACTTTGTCTCCCAACGGAACGTACCGTAATAAAAGTTTAAAACAAATAAAATAAACAAGCACAACTATCATGCGATTTTGTGTGGTGGTACACAGTGACAGTTTTGATGTTTTTTACTTTATGGAAATTTCGATATATGCTATTTTCAATTTTACGCGACATTTGGTTCAATTCCAAGGCCAATAGTACCGCTTAGTACCGGTATTGCAGATACGTCGATTATAATCATACAGTACCGTATGGAATATGATTAGAAGAACATTCGGAGACAATACAATAGTGCTTTAAAGACAAACTAAAGACAGTACGACACTGGATTATGACTATATCGAACCTTAGCTATAACTTCGTAAATATGACTTGGTATCTAGGACTCATGGTTTTCGATGTAACAATTCTATTCCCGTGAAAATAATTTCAAAGTTATTGAAAATAGCATCATCGTATTACCTCTGAATGTTCTAATTAATAATAAGATTTGCTCAGATCTTCCTCTCTATCTGTTGTAGAACGCTGAGCTTTGGCGAATGTTTTGGACGAATTCATTATATGATGGAGAGGAGGTCGAGAGAGAGGTGATGATAGGAAGAGGAGGTAAGAGAGATGCTAGCATCCGTGCATGGCATGGGTCTATTTCTAGTCAATCATAGTTCATATGACTATAATCGACGTATTTGCAGTGAGATATTTCCATGTCTCACTTGAGAAGAAGCACCTTGTATACATAAAATTATACTTCCTGTAGTTATTCAATATTATTACAAAGTAAACTAATACTGTCGGCCTACATTAAAAAAAAATAACTACGATAATAAGTGTCAATTGGACACATGTTAATTTAATTTCAAAACTTTACGTTCCAAAAGCATAATTGATAGTTACGAATTCTGATGATGATTATCATTTAATCACGATATTCAATTCGTACGTGCCATAAAAAACCCTATGTAATTAGTCAGTTACGTACTATAGTTAGACTTCACCGTGAAACGAACACGTCGTTTTCTTAATGAACACGTCGCGAATACATTTTTCTTTATCACTTAGTTTTTCTCCAAAACAACTTAAACATTGCTTTTTAACCAGTCTTAATTGATTGGATTCGTTGTTGAAAACTAGAATGCGGTTTTTAAAAAAAAAATCGCAGATATGATGTATAGGACATAGAGGCAAAAGAGATAGAAGGTGTTTTGGTATGCAGGTGTTTTGTTTTTGTTTTTTGTTTGTTTTTCGCTTCTTTTTTTTTATGCGATCATCTCGTTTGGGGTTTGTGATGGAATGTTTGACATTGTGGCCGCGTCGGACTTCTACGTTTATGAGGCGGGTGTGAGAAGTTTTGTGCAAACCTGTCGCGTCCACGTGGTAACGTTGATCGTTAACGCGCCGCAGGTGTTCTCACCGCCTTTGACGAGGCAACTAAACGCACCGAAACAAATCCTCCGCCCCTACACCCTCCTCCGTGCCCTCTCGTGCATTCGAAATAAACCAACCGGTAAAAGAAGTTGAAGAAGAAGAAGAAGAAAAAATGGTCCTATGTAGACCCGCATAAAAGAATACGTCTACTACTACTACACCGCCAAGCAACAAACTCGTGCTGTTTATGGTCGACTTTTCTCTTTGAAGTTCGATGTTGAAGTGAAAAAAGATGGATGGTGTGTTAGTAAAGTCTAGTTTAGTCGGTGTGCAGGTTTTGACAGTTGCACCAGTTGTGGAGGTTACTAACTTGTAGTCCGGTCTCGGTGTACTTTAACTTGGTGATGGATCAACTGTAGGTGAATGGGTTGATTTTTATTTTTTGGGAGTTATTAATCATGATTTTTTTTCGGTGTATTTTGGAATTGAACTAGTTAGGAAAGCTGAGGTTAAAACTAATTAATGGTTAGTTTAGTTGTAATTGAAGTTAATCCGGTAATTGATGTTTCAGTGTAGAGGTAGGTAGGTACTTGGAGTTTAACGAGGGCACCGACTGGCTTTACAGCTATGTCATTTAGCCCTCATACTTCATTGAAATTAGAGTGTGAGGTAGATGATTAGTAGAAGGATTAACTAAGTTATTAATTGCATTTTTTGTGCATTTTGGAGATTGTAGCTGATAGGGAAGCGGAGGTTGAAAACTAACTTGCGTTTAGTGCAGCAGAATATAAATGAACCGTCTGAAACCAAAGGGAACTAACCAACAATTTTCATTGTCAGTAAATTCTAAAGTGGTTGTATGTTATGTTGGACCAATAACCAAACACGAATATTTGTAGTTAGTTCTCTTTGGTTTCTCAAATAAATGTTATCGTTGCAGGATGTGACGTGATCATTATAATATACAGGGTGTTTGCGATAAATGTACCGGTTTTTCAATAATTTGTCCGATCGACTTAATAAACAAGCAGCGACGTAACTATGTGTAAACGATAGTGTAACGATGGGAGAATTACTTACCATTAGATAAAGTGCTGAAAGTGTCCATCATCGTGCGAAACATTGTACAAAAGCGAAAGTGTTGAATACAACAGCACTGCATACAGCATTTGGGTGAAGCTTCATGCTGCTCCACGAATATAAGTGAGCTAACGTGAGTCAAAGGAAAAGTCGAATAAACAAACAAACACGAAAACAGTCGGCAGTCGCTATATAGCCGTTCAACGACATCATCTGCAAGAAACTCCTGCATTCCATGCACCGTTCGAGCACAACTATTCCATCATACATCACTGCATAGAACTCTTGCTATGCAGTGAAGCTGCTGCATCACTGCAGATGGTGTGTTGTAATCTCTATTGTTGGATACTTTTTTTTTCGGTTGCATTGTTGGAAATCAATGAAACAACAGTGAATTCTGATTATATGGGTTCATGCTTACAACTTTCTAAATGACTTGATACCTACGACGACGCTTTGTTCAAAATTTAACAATGCGATTTTTAAAAAATAATAATTTTAGGATAGATGAAAATAACAATTCGAAAGACCCTCCTCGAGATGCTATTATATCCAAAACTCAGAATTTTCATTATACAGTAATGAAAATAGCTTTTCGAGTATAAAGTTGGGAACCCTTGGCTGGGATACCCGGTATAGGCGCATATAAAATATGAGACAATAATCTGTCATCAAAGTGAAGTGAGAAGACAGTCTTTGCAATGAACATTTGTACTGAGGAATGGGATTTTTCGAAGGTAGTAAGGAAGACCATTTCAGACCATTAATTAATTAGGAAGACTATTATTAATTGCATTTAATAGAGCAGTAGCAATAGTCAACGTTTAGTTTAGGTAAGTTTTGGCTTTACGGTTGGTGCATCAGTTTGGGTTCATTTTAAATATATGCTAACGTTTAACACCGTTGGTGCAACTAAAGCTGACTGACAGACGTTATAGAAAATCAGTTAAACTGAACGAAAATTAGTTAATACGTTTCATTAAAACAGTGCACAGTATAAGACGCATATGTTCAGAAACGCAGCCAGGATTTTGTATCGGGATGGGTTCTAAGATTTCGGGAGGGATTGAAGTGCATTGTTTTCTTGTTTAGTGGTCAGTTTGATTTACACAAAGTTTTGGATTTTCGGGGGGGGGGGGTGTTTAACACTTTCCCTCCCCTGGATGCGCCTATAGTTTTTAGAGTTAAAAGTCAGCCTAAAGTTAGTCTTAACGTGTTGTTAGTGTAATAAACTTTGCACAGGACTTGAAATGCTTCGTTTAAATATCTAATTTTTAAGGCTAAATATAGTTGGTGTCACCTGGTAATGAAACTACATACTAGAAACTATACTCTAGATATTATTATAATTTGGTGTGTCTTAGCCATAGTTGCTGTAGTCGTATTTTATAGTTTCTTTGTCTATACAGTTGCTTTTGTTCAAAGATATATGATATTATAATACATTAAGATAAAGTTGGCAACTTGATTAATTGTTCTGGGTTCACACATAAATCACCTTCGACAAGTTACTTTTCTTCTGTTAGAGAACCTTCGACCCTTTCATTTCCTAAGCAATTACCATTACTGCCCTTTGGGACACTAGGGAAAAAATTACAAATTAAAAAGGATTTGGTTTTCTTACAAAAGTGAAGAAAAAAAACAGGGAGAAACGACTGATTTATTTCTTTGTCTTTAACCGCATCTCTTTCATATTTCATGTTGCGGAACGATACCGTTATCAAGAAGCGGTATCAAGCAAGTTTTCTTTGGAAACATGTTCAAGTACATGAACTACGTTGTTGTTGGTTAGTTGTTTATTGGGGATGCCTCCGGTGGAGAAATTTAGAAAATAGACTGGACTACTCGAGACAGTCCATACCAACTTGGAAGAACAAGAAGCAGAAGAAAAAAAGTTGATCGGTTTTGTTGTGTAACCGCCCCATCAGCCCGGAGGGCACATAAATTACAAAGCCAATCATGTCTCTGTTTGACTTGCTCAACTAGCCATGAAATATGGTGGCTATGCGCGATGAAAGCGCAACGAGGAAAGGGCCAACATGGCGGCACGTAAATCGCAACAAGATTTGTTTTAGGTGTCCGTGACTCGTTGCAAAAGCAATTCATCTAACAACAAGATGGAGAGGAGGGGCAGTAGAAAAAAATATCCTACCCCCGATAAAACGAATTTTTTTCAGCTTTGTGTTTGTCGTGTAGTTCAAGTCTGTAATGTTGGATTGTGTACTTATACGTTTGGTGTTAATGGTTTTTCTGTTATAAAAAAAAGACCGATTACATTGTAGATTGTAGTAAACTAATTTAGAACTACTACTTAGTACAAATATGTTCGCTGTGTGTATTTTCACTTTTCTTAATGGTTATGGTCAGTGGCGGATTTAGAACCGACTTCTGGGGAAGGGGGGGGGTAACTTGATTTTACGAATATGCCTAAAAATTACATTTTTTCGTGACAAATCAAACTCCAAATGAGTGTTTTAAACCCCAAAATATTCACAATTTAGCCGTTTTTGCTTCTTTTTTTATCCATATAGCATTAAACACGTCAATGAAATGAAACTAAACATGTTTTGGGGGGTTAAAACCCTATATTCTCTCCCCCCCCCCGGTAAATCTGCCAGTGGCTATGGAAATATATACAACTAGTAAATAGCCCGTCAAAAATGACGGGAAAGTTTTTTGTGTTCATTAAGAAATTATCTCATGTTGCTCCGCAACATTCGCTTACGTGTAGCAATAATGAATCCTACAACAACATGAAAAGCACTTTAAATGACTCATTTTTTTTGCAAGGTCGCCTTGGGGCGGGGTTCCAAAGACATTATTTGAGTGTCATGTGATGTATATGACGAAGCAAGTTTTTAGCCAATGACACGCGAGACAGGAAAATTGTTGTCGCTTTATTATTTAGTAGATTTTTATCTGTTACTGGTGATGTACTTGTACAGAATTCAGACATTCTATCATAGAATATCTGTGAATTCGATAGAATGCCAAGTCTGATTTACGCAATGTATGAAATTAGCTTTGAAACAGTTAGGTTGAATTTAGATTACATTTAAGCTTAAGCTCAGATTTAGCTTTGTGTGATTTATTTAGAGAGAATGTTGGCAACTAAAACCTAAACTAATCTCTACTGACCTAAACAGTTGAGGTATTATTGCAAAATTGCAATTGAGGTTGTATACGAGGTATTATTTCACACTTTGCCAAAAAGGGCTAAACATTCTCTTTAATTACCGGAATTCTATACATTAAAATTTGATGTCACATCAAAATTTAACATCTATAATTTCATGTTTTTCCTGAACTTTGACTGTCTGAACGCCTTTGAACCTATTTTCATCTTTTTGTTTGTGCGTGCATGATGCCAAAACGTATAAACGGAATTTAATGAAATTTGATACTTAAGTTGGGGAAGAACCGGGTAAGGTTATAGGCTATTAACCATGTTAGAATTTTGATTAATAAGCTAACCAATCTCTTTTCTGTGCCCCCCCCCCCCATCTCTCCAAATTTGTCAGATTTTGTTTACATTCACACTGGCAACTATTACGCTGATTGTATGTTATTGGTGGATCCGAACTTAGTATTATGAAGCTCTCGACGTTAGTGAAGTTAAGAATTTTTGCTACTGTAAAATAGTTGGTTGTCTGAATTCGTTATAGAGAGGTGTGTGAAAGAAAATAAACGAAAAGGTGGTGCCGAGTTTTAATTTGATTTAAACGTGAACGAAGGGTTTTTGTTGTTTTTTGTTAAAAAAAAAAATTTTTTTGTTTTTTTTATAGCTAGGCGAAAGAAAAAAAAATTATATTTAGATGAAGTGGAGTGTATAGAAATTGCATGTTACCAAGGTTAAAGAGGTTCACACTCGACACGCCTAACGTGTTTGGGAACGTGCGATGTTCAGTGTTTCTTGTCATTTCAAATGTGATTTATGGAAAACATGCCTCGCCTTAAATTTTATATGTATTTCTTTTTTTTTTTTTTTACTCCAGGTTTTCCTTTTACGAATAAAAAAAAAAAGACAGTCGGCATTAAGCATTTGAAGATTTAACTCTTACTCATTTTAAAGATTACGGTTTTTTCTTCTTCTTCTTCTTCCTTTTGGTTGGTGATGGAATTTTCTCGAGTCACGCTGATTTAGGAATTTTTTTTTTTGGGTTTTGAATCATCATTGTCAACTCGTGCAGAAATAGGTTGGCAGGATGATTTTCGTTCGAATGTTCGATAATTGATTTGATGATTATCGGCAAAAGACTAAAATGTAGGGAGTTACAATTTGGAGACTTTTAAAAGATGCCGCCTGTGTACTTGACGAGTTTATCTGGCTCCCCTGCAGGGTGCGCTAATGAGAAGCCATCATCACTTCAATGACAAAAAAGCGATAACCTTTGAATTTTTTTTATGGATTCTTTCTTTTTTTATAAGTCAATGCTCAGTTTTTTTTTTTACTGCAAGTAAAATAATTCTGATTGGATAAATTGATTGTAAATAACTGTTCTCACGCAACCGGCACATTCAATTTTCAATACATGTTGGATAATTTCGTGTAAAAATTTATCTATTTAAAATTTCTCAATTTTGCAATTTTTGTTACAACTTTTTATTATTCTCTGTACAGTAGCTTCAATTGTGAGTTTGTGAGTGAGTGAGCTGGGAATTGAACGTATACTGCCGTCTACAGTCGTTTATGAGAATATTCTGTACAGTTGAATGTACTAAAAACGCATAAAACGAGAACCGCATAAGTCCTTCGCATAAATAAAAGTGCGCATGTTGAGTCCAATGTGAAAAAATCGCATATATCAATAAATAAATAAATCTAAAATTGCAAATGGAATAACTCAAAACTTGCATAAATCAAATATCGAATTACTCAACCATCGCATAAATCTGAATTCGCGTGAATCAAAAATTCGCATAAATAAGAAACGTGCGAAAATCAAAAATGGAATCACTCAAAACATGCATAAATTGAATATCGAAATTACACATGAGTTTCAATTCGCATAAATCGAAACATGCAGAAACCAGAAATGGATTTTTTGCATTATGTATGTACGTAACATACGTTGCATTATATACGTAACAATACACACAGTAAGTATACCGGTACTGTACTCTGTATAGGACAGTAGGTTATATTAACAGTACGGTATGCTTAAAAATCATTTTTATTATACTTATCTGTGTGTGTTTGTTTGATTCAACATGTTTGCGGTCTATTTTGATCCACTTTCCAATATTCTAGAATGCTGAAATTTGAAAAGTAGACACAATCCGCAAACATTTAATTTATTTTCACGATCGATGTCATGTCAATTTCGAGAAAACGACAGGTGAATGTGGAGTTTTTCTCGTAGAGTGTTGCTGACGATAACAACCA
Source organism: Cryptops parisi (assembly GCA_034695005.1). Taxonomy (NCBI): domain Eukaryota; kingdom Metazoa; phylum Arthropoda; class Chilopoda; order Scolopendromorpha; family Cryptopidae; genus Cryptops; species Cryptops parisi. The sequence continues at coordinate 3,384 of JAQIWH010002495.1, read as the reverse complement.
TAAATTTCTTTTTAAGCACTGATGAGCCAGATCAGGGAAAGTTATAAATAAACTTAAATACATATATATTGCATAATAATAATAATAATAATAATTCACTACATACAGTTTATCTGAGCAACCCATTCATTCTTGTGAATCTTTTGGAATAAACACTGAACACATATCAGCAGAAATATCTTTCCACGTGTTGGTTTTAAATATTTTTGCGAACTAAATTTGCAAGCAAAATCACAGTACCATACCAGGTTGTACTTAACAAAGTTTTTCTCTATTACTTGTTTTTTTTTTATTTATGGTAATTTCAGCGATGAAATATAGAAAAGTGTTCTATCTTCACCTTATTTTAAACACAGATTTCTCCGAAAACGAACAAACGAGACTTTCTTAAGAGGTGGGTTGTTTATTTTTTCTTCTTCCGATTCGTGGGAAATAAGTGTTTTCGACATATGACGTGCTGGATTTTTGGCGCCAGATTGAGAATCTCTAAAGTACTCTCCATCAACAACAGCCTTCATCTCATCATCTTTGAGTGCTCGTTGAAAGAGCCCTTTCCGAGATAAAACGTTTCTCTCTCCCCAAAAAAGGTCTATGTAAGTTGTGTAAGGAATTTTTAGGTCCGATTGGGAATAATTCTACAGACCCTGTGTATTTTTATTTTTTTGAAAAAAAAATGTAATAGATGTGATATTGCAAATCTTGTCGTATGTAGGTACATGGTTGGTTTTGACGTTAATTAATTGGTAAAAGTGTTTGGTGAGGGACAGTTTGTTTCTTCGTTAATTGTTATAGTCATGTGTCATTTATCTTTGTTATGTAGTAACGTGTACGGTAGTGGTAGTAGTAAGCTACTGCTAGTATTTGTGCCGTCACGACGGCCAATGTACACAATCGGCGCGGCAACAAATCACGTCTTTTAAAGTCAACAGCAAAACTAGTTGGGCGTAAATTGATGGGTTGTTGCGATTGGGTTTTTGGTGGGACAGGTGCACCTTTTTTTTTCTTCATTTTCTTCTTACCTTGTTAACTCGAAGTTGCCCCCGAGCTTTCTTTTTTCGCTATCTCCCGTAGAGATGAGTGAATTTATGTTAGCCGTGAGTTAACAATATATATACATACATACATACACACACATACATATATACTGTTTGTGTGTTTCTTTCTTCTTTCTTAATCTTTGTTGTTAAAGAAAATTACAAAGTCTTTTACCGTAAAGAATTCTGTTACCACTGTTTGTGTAAAAAAAAACCTGCAAGAAAATATATGAAAAGTTTCTGAAAAAATATCGAGGACTAATAGTTATATGCAAAAAATATTCTGCTTAGCACTTATAGGTTTCTTAGTGGTTAACAAGTTTACTGTTCTCTATAAATTTTTTCAAGTTCTCACAAAATTGTAGGTTCTATGGTGGCCTGGTGGTCAGAGCAGACTGGTCCTGGTAGAATTTATCTCTGGCAGGAGTGGCCCGGGTTCGCTTCCCACTCGAACCATGTCGATTCAGTTTGTGGTCTGACACCACGGAGGCAGGTTTTCTCGGGGTTCTCCCGTTTTCTCCTGCTTCATAAAACCCTATTCCATCTTCATCATTCTCATCATCATTTCTGTACAATAATCAAATCTAAGGGCCAAATGACATACCCTCTGTCGGTGCTTTCTTAAAAAAAAAATAAGTAGGCCTACCTTGGTAGGTACGGTAAGGTACTTTGTTTTTTGTGAATTAAAAATTTTCTAAAAAATTATACACAAGGAATTTTCGATTTATGCAAGTTTCGTATATGCGATGAGAGGAATCCTTCCATTTATGCTTCCTTATATCATGACGTACTACTTCGGTACGGTACCACTTCGATAGTGGTATGTCCTAGTTATATAAAAGAAAATGATGCGATTTTGCGGGGTGGTGGTCCACGAGTGACAGAACGCTCCTGCAATTGCTGCATTTCTACAACTGCGTGGGAAAATAAAATAGCATAATAAATAATGAAGAAACATGCGAAATCAACATGAACCAATCAAAAAGAATGTGCATTTTTGTTGCGCATTGGATTTTATTTTCATTTTGCGGATTTTGTACTATGTGTAAATTTTCTTTTGGCATCATGAATATAAAAAAAAATATATATATATTGTGAAAGTTTGGATTATTGTAATTGATGACCGAAGTTTTGAATTGCAATTTTGGTATCAAATAGAATTGAAATATTACTGAAATTCAGTTTTGGCAATGTAATGCCATTTTTATTTTAGAGTCTTCAAGAACAATTTCGATAAGTTGGCATTACATTACCAAAACTGAATTTCAGTAATTTTCAATCCATGAAAAAGAAAATTTGGTTAACTCAATTTTATTACACGTTCTAAACTGAAGTAAAGTAACCGACAGTCAGTTTTTTTTAAAGGACTCTGCGAATGCTGATATAGTGTAGTTTGGCTACATGAGGTGGTTGTATTAGGCGCCTAGAAAAACCGATAAGTCGAAGGCATAGAGATCACGTTTTGCAAGCGTCGGTCGTGCAAAATGTTGAGCAGATAAGGTATGATCGAAAGGGTAGTTGGGAAGATGAAGTAAAAAAGCAGGTGACTAGTACCGGTACTAGAAGAGGTGATGGTAGTTTGAAAGCCCCAAAAGTTAAGAGTGGACCAAGAGATGGAAGCTGCTGATGGCGATTACGAAGAAAGTGAACAGCATTCCTACGTCGGTCAACAACAGGCTATGGTCGATTTTATCATTAACGAGGGATATATAGGGAGTCCATCGAATGACGGATCGGCTGCCAAGAAAAAGAGAAATGATCCTCACCCAGCCCTTTCTTTTCCCTTTTCTCCTCCTCTTCGTTTTTTTTCCTTCTTTATTCTTTCTTATCTTTTTCTGGGGTCTTTTCTTCCTTTTTTTGCTCTTGTAAATCCGTCAGGAAATGTTTGAAAAGAAGTCAAAAGGCTAGTTGTTGATTTGAGCAAGTCATCATCCGTGACAACACGCAGTTGTAATCTTTCTTTTTGAGTTTCTTGGGATTCAAAGGAGTTGGTGGAAAATAAATTTTTCGGGGGCTAGAGGTGATGATTAGAATTGATCCAATGCAGGTGTTCGTGTTTTGGACGTGATTTATATAGCTTTGTTTCGTATGTAAGATTGCGGTATACATATTATAACCCTTTAGGGCATTTGTTTTCTTTAAAAGTTCAGGCGGAAAACTTCTTAAACGTAAAATGATTTGAAACTTATTCATTTTATTAATCAAATCAACTTCTAAAATAGACGAAACCTTGTTTATATTTAGATTAAGGAAGGTCCTTGATTCATACGAGTGTATTCTTATATGCGATTTCACTACTATTATACAAGGTGGATTGGCCATAAGGCATCACCCCATTTGTTTTTATTAT